>DWME01000242.1:0-38936 GCA_018244795.1 Parelbella ahira ahira | reverse complement strand
GATTAAGAATTCTACTTATATGTTATTTTTTGTTTGTGTCTGAACTCTGAATAAATGCTTCTTTCTTTCTTTCTTTCTAATAGTGGCTCGGAGTCTCTATAATATATGCTCGCTATATGGTAATTGATTCATCCCCTATTCCATAATGCGATGTTAACGTAACTGGTGAATCGTGGGAGTTTACTACACTCCTCTGCCTTCGTCTTCGAGAATTATAGGCGTGGGATGTTACGTTTTCTTATTTAATAAAAGATAAACAATTTTAATTTTTTTTTACATCTTTTAGTAGCGTTAAGCATGTAACAAATCGATTGTCATATCTGATTATTCTAATCAATGATTATGAAGCGTAGCGTAGAAATTTATAGGCGTTATTTTCTGAAAAACGAGAGAGAAAACATAAATAACCTACAATTCATACGCAGTTATGAAAGCGTCGGTTGGCATAGAGCTGTTGTAGCGTTCATTCATATTTCTCAGCCTCTACTCCACCCCTACTTCACAAGCCCACCATTCAAATCCACCCTTCTACATTGTAATCCTTATCTTTACAACTTTTAAAACTGTTTTGCTTAAGGCCGTATTTATTAAGTCAATATGTACCTATTATTAGAGTATGTAATGAAATTGATGTGTTAGTGAATTCTAGTTGTATAACGTTTTATGTCGTTATCCACATTGGCGAGTAACAACTAATCTAGTTATGTTGATATGGGGTAGGTTATTTAAGACCTACTCGTATATACCTATTCAACCATATACTAGCTCCGTACTACCGTTCTTTTTTCTATTGATCTCAATCGTAATGTGATTAGCAAACAATATTACACATAAATGTAGGAAATGTCAGTTACAAATCTAGGAATTCCATGTTCACCTATTTTTTAATATAGTATTTTTGAAAAGTGTGTGTAATTAGGATGACATTGTGATTAGCAAACAATGTTACACATAAATCTAGGAAATGTCGGTCACAAATCTCGGAAATCGAAGTGCACCTACTTTTTAATATTATATAATTTTTGAAAAGTGTGTGTAATTAGGATGACAAGGCAATAATCAAGATCGTAACGCACACTGCAGAATATCACAATAATTGCTGTCATAGCTCCGCTTTGTTGGATGAAACTTTTCAAGCGATGTCAAGTGTTAGGCAAAGAAATGTTATATCTCTATTATTAGTATGATCATGATATTAGCTACGGTTGGGTGGCGACGCGACGGCGCGGTGTTCATTCATGCTCGCCCACGCACCACCCCACACCGCCAGCCACCCCGCGACAGCTCCCACTCAGCCAGCGGTCGCACTCGCCGGCACACGCCCTGCGCGGCCGGGTAGAAAATATTAAAAACTCTAAATTAAGAGCTATAGCTAATGACAGGTAGAGCGTCTTGGTTCGGGTATAACACTTATAAATTGTAGAACTGTAGCCACTGTAGCGTCACAAGAGGTGATGATTTTTTTTTATATTTTCATATCGTCATGCCAGGTCTCTTACGGGATGCAAAGGAAACACCAAATAGTAAATATTTCTACCTGACAGGCCTGCCATGCTTCAAAATGCCTACATTACTTTTGTATACCCTTGACTTGATTCCCACATGAACTAATATAAAATAATGTGAAACATCCGAACTGCATTAGTTGCCGAAGTATTTAAAAAACAACAACTATTTTTCACACCCATACATACAAAAGGCTGCAGGCAGATGCTGGATGCGACAAGCCGAGGACAGGGCGCGATGCGTTCATTGGGGGAGCCCTATATCCGGCAGTGGACTGAGATGGGCTGATGATAATGATGATGATGATACATACATACGTATCTATTCTGTATGTACATGTGTACGAGGCAACGTTAAGTCAGGAACGTCCGTTTCAGTCAGTACTACAACAATAAACCAATTACAGAGCAATTTTTAAAACTTAGTTACCGTTCTGGCGGTTGTGAATAGTTGTTTTTATGTTTAACAGTAACTAAACTTGTTAATAACTAACGACGTTTTGTAAAAAAATAGGCTAATAAATTTGTATTGAGCAATTATTTAGTGAGGAAATGTTCCCCTTCGCCCAAAGCTCCTACACCCTTAATGATAGACGCACTGATACTGATAGACACACAGACATACTATACTGTATGTACCATGAATTTTCTAAAAGATTACTAATAAAGCGGAACTTGGGTGCCACTGAAAGAATCGTAACAAAGACCGTATAACAGCACTGTGCTCATATAATGCTTGTAAAGGACGAAAAACACAAAATTTATATATGGATACTTATGGTAATTACAAACGAAATAATCCCCCCATAACCAAATTACAAAATGTGTATGAAATATGTATATATGTATATATATGTATGTGTGTAATAAGACGAAATAAGAAAAATTATACATACTTACATATATTGTACTTATTAGATATACATACATTATGTGCTAGCCGCTGTTTTTTAATTTTGTAACCGAAGTCATCCATTTGTGCTGTAAACCATATATTTTACAACATAATACAGTCTTAATATGCACTCGTAACTACATATTAACTTTATATATTAAAACCGTTAACGTTTTGTGCTAATTTGTTATGGAGAAAGCTTGTACCCTGGGAAAGGAAACGACCACTTAGAAATTCTATTTTTAAATCCACCCCTAATAAAAGGTAGTTAGAAAGGAAGGATTGTATAGAAATAATGTAGATTGGGAGCGCGGTATAAACTATGTACTTGCGGTTATAGACTATATACTTCATAATAAAATTATATGTACTGTCACTGTACTGCTCAATACGTAGTGGCGGCGGCAAGTCCGTGAATATTACGCAAAAGACACGAATTCGATTCATACCGCGTAGCGGGACCCGGCCATTCTTTCTTCTATGACTGCTATTGAATATAATTATGCAAATACTTCTCAGTTCGTTACAAGTCTCCCCGGTCGTGCTTTATGAATGGCGGCCAGTGGGAGGGGTCAGGGGCGCCCCTACACCCTACTCCACGTGTCAAAGCATAGTCGACGGCACATTGCCGTTGATAAAACGCGATACGAGTCTGAAAGCAAGATCGAAATAATTTGATACCGTAACAAATTTATTAGATTAGATTAGATTGTAAGGATAACAAAAATAAATGGGCACGACAATTTTGAATTCATTGCTGCTTATGTATCTACTAAAAACGGTAAAAACTATGAAATATTTAGTGCATAATGACATGATAGATTATAAGTGATGTATGACGGCAGAGTCTAAATATTTTTGATTACTTACGACTATAAACATAATTGCGATTAGCAAAAAATTACTTTCTTCGAAAAAGTCTTTCTGTGTATATTTATACAACGTGATCACTAAAAACAATCATCATAATTTATATCATTAAATTAGTATTATCATTATTTAATTAATATAAATCATTAATATTATCTCTCAATATCATATAAGGTTGACAGTAAAGCGATGAACAAGTTGGTACCTACTATACATGTCCACCTACGCTTCACAGCAACGGATATACGGTTTGTTGTGGAACAAGTGTCTTAGTAGAGCTGGTTGTTCATTCATTAACAGCTTAAGTACAAAAACACGAGCATTTCTACAATTAATAGTTTTGTTCTGTAGTGACTCCGCGTTTGCAATCGGAACAGCCGTTGGGCCGCACGCTCGTTTCTCCACTCAAACGACAGCAAGCAATCAATGGGTAAATATTCAGAAGCATTTTAATGACTACGGTCTTTGAATCATTAAAAATATAATTATATATGACTCTTACTGGTGTTAGTGTCCTGCTACTTCATACGTTATTTACTTTTATTATTTTTGTAACTGAATACGTCTTGTCAATGTATGGTACAAATAGTGCGTAATGAAAACTTTATGTTTAGAGACGATAGTATATGATTTATCATTATCCAATATACCATATGATAATACTAACATTTGAAACAAAACGGATAATTAATATGACAAAATTGTATCTGAATTCAGAAAGTTATATACCATTTTTATACAGATAGATACGTATAACAAGCAATAGCAATAAAAAAAAAAGGTTGAGGAAGCTTAACACCTTGGAGTCCTCCATAAGTTTAGTTATGACAGTGTATATTCTATCTGTTGGAAATAGACCGCAAAAAATTAGTTTTCATTTTTTCTTTTTGACATTTCCTTAAATGTTAGAACACTTTCTATACCTATGTATGTCAATCCGAAACATCGTCAATAAAAATGGCTCTAAAAAAACTGTAAAAGAACCCTTGAAATATTACTTTTTTTGCTAATAATCTTACACTATGTATCCGCACTTGAACAGCATAGTAAGCAATGGCCTTAAATGTTGTCATTAAGACCTGTGTCAAATAGTGAAACAATAGAAGAAGTGAAGATGATGACATCTTTAAATTAAGGCAAACATCTATGAGTATATTTAAAAAGTTGCGAGATGCATGCAAACACAGCGGTTTCTGAGGAACATTAAATTAATAATTTTTTTTACGATTCTGCATCGGTTCTACGGTTCTAAATGTTTAATTAAAATAAATCAAGTGTCACATCTGTGAATTGTTTAATCTAACGGGTTTTGTGAGCCTACACTACTACTACGTCGTTCGGAGGGATCGGAGCGGGGGCCGGGGAGTGGGCGACGCGTAGGTGGCGGCGTAGGCGATTCGGCAGCTACTCTATATAGATATACTCGACAGAAAAGCGAAATATTGTTCGCATTTGGTAATTAATGGTTATATTGAGATCGCTATGACGTCACCGACCTTAATCCTGCATCCAATTAATTTAAAATAGTACTTACTCCATGTAATCTTTTTTTTGCACAACGTAAGGAGTTAGCAGTGTTAGCACTAACATTTATATAACTTTTCATTTGATATTTATCGCACATTTGTAGTTATTTGTTTTATTTGTTACTGTTATCCCAATAGATACACATTTTCTAGACAAATCTTCATGGCATCGTTGTATATATTCACTGGTTTCTGCGTTGTATTTACTGCTTTCCCGTGTTAATAGCTACTTGGGCACTACTCAAGACCAATTCATACATACTAGTGTCACAATACGATACAATCTTGCTATTTGAAAATGTCTAAACATGCACTCCGTGGTATATACGGTGATATAGCATAACAAAATAAGCTTCCATTTAAAGCTGTTTATCGATATGCTTCTCCCAAGGATTAAAGTGGGAGGACTCGTTGTGAAAGCGGCTTTCCGATATAAGTATATGCAGTGTTGCCAGATATTTATCGACCTGCTAGAAATTTGCACGGGTACTCGCTGTTATTTCGATTAATGCCTCCGCTAAAACTAATTTGCACCTATTGAGCACGGCACAGACTGTTTAACTGAACACATTATAGACTGTTCCGCAACCATATTATTACAACGCAGGCAAGGTACGAAGCAATTACGAAGTTTTTACTTTTAATCAAATATTACTCATTCAAATTAAATATTAGATACAACTAGATATAAAATAACAAGCGATTTAGTAGCTAAGTAGATATACTTTTTTGATTAATAGTAAAACAGGGTGATTCTGATACTAAAAAATTAAAAAGTAATTTGCGGAAGTAACGTGAGTCTACGTTTTATCGCCATATAATTAATCAAGGCAACTGGTGAAATGTTAGGAAATAAATAAAACATAAAATAAAATTAAAAAATCGAAATATTGTTTTGCTTTAGGAGCAATAAACACGAGTCTTACATCTACCTACCTAACTATATATAAGGCTGAGTTTCCTGCGGTGCCAGTCTGCTGCATAAGAGGTTATGAGTTTGATTCCCGACGGGGACCAAATGGATTTTTTAATTTAAATACTCTTTTTGATTCATGTGACAACGTACTTTAAAAACTATGTGTTTCTAACAATTTCAGTGTAATCAGTGTGTGTTTTTAACAATTTCAGTGTATCAGTGTAAATGTCACTATGTAATATCTATAATCACACACCAATATTTACCCGAAAAAGTGTACATAATTGTGTTTTATAAGTTAATTAGTGCAGTACTATAGTTGTAGCTGATATGAATCTTTGTTATTGCTTGTAATTAATAATAACGGCTTCTATACTTAGTAAAAGTTATCGAATAAATATTTTTGTGCTTTAAAATCAACATAGAAAATAGATTGTCGGCTATCGTTGGCATTCGCGCGCTGTCGTGTGCGCTCGGGCCGCGTCGGGCGCCGTCGGCTGCGCGTGCGACGGTCTCGGCCCCGCAGGAAACAGGAAGTGGACTAACCGCGGGCTTCCGCTCCCATTCGTCGGTGCTCGCCGTTCGCCGGACGCGCACTGTTTCATTCACTACGCGGTGTCGACGGTGTATTTTATGCCATTGAAGTAATATTATCTAGTTGCTAGTAAAGACGGAAACGAGCGCGTAACTCAATAATATTTGTGAGCTACTCTTGCTTTGGATTCATACGACTGTTCGTTTATATTTATCCTAAAGTAGCATTTTTGCCATTTTGTTTGATTTGTTTCCATATTGTCTATTTTAGTATTTCAAAATACAAATTGTTTTTATTGTATAAAACCCTTATTGTATCTAAAAGTATCACTAAAGTTCTTAACAATCATAAAATGTAAAAGTAAATAAATTTTTTAATTGACGAATACACTTTCAAGTAATTATCTATTTGTGACTTGATTTATATCCACGTATGAGTAAGTACATAATATGTTTATTAATACACCACACTCATGTAAAACAATACGATTGTTTATTAATAGGTAAAATAATTTATAAAGAGCTAATAAATTTCTTTATGAACAACATGAATATTTAAACAGTAATCAACTCTTACGTAAATACGGGGACATTCCTGACGTCACAGCGAGATACAAATAGTGAATTATCTAGGCACAGAGCGTTGGTGACAAACAGTCCGTGACGTCACGGGTCGTAGGCGGGAGTGATTTAATGAGAGCGAGGGTTAGCGAGGAGCTCAATGAGTTTGTTACGTCACGACACTTGCCTCAATCCGCTTGTTTATATGCCTTTAAGCCACGCGTAATTTAAATAAATATAGACTAGTTAATTGTATCCATCCACTGATATGTCACAATTACTTAGACACAGCCGCTATCAAATCATATGAACAATCATACAGAACTTTGTTTTTCTAATGATTTTCTATTGATAATGTTTCTTCACTTCATTCGTTCATTACTTTATGCATGGAGAGATTGATACGCACGTTAGTAATTTCACAGAACATACATAACATGCAGACAGTGCACTTTTTGTGTCTATTAATTATTCTCATTATGACATGAAGGAATACTCACATATCTACCATTGATAACCAATATGTAACTACATATGCAAATATGTTAATTAGGTCGCCTAAGTTATGATTATATAGTCAGGCGAGGTCCCGAACGGAGTAGACAGAGAGCGTTGAATGCCCCAGCATCTCTGTTCCCACAGACCCGGCGTACTTCTTCTACATTACGAGGTAATATCGTATCGAAATAAGATATACCCACCGTACCTATATTATCGCTATATACTTAATTCTTCCGAGAAATAATAACACCCACGGCAAGGTGTTTTATTCTTAGGTGACACCTACGTCATTTATACTGATATAAATCGTGTGGGCGCGTCGGAAAGAGCTTAGAAATAATTTAAACATTGATAGAATATTCTAGTAAGGTGTGAACAAGACGGCAACGCGGCTGCTTTTACTGCAGGTACTACACTCCAATACGTGCCAACTATTATTCGTATTGCTTTGCGTTTACTGCTATGCTACTGCGGAAGCATCAATGAAACGCCGCTCCATTCTTACTCCACTTCCGCTAGCTATCCCCCTCGCACACTGTCTAAATGTACCAGCGAAACAAAGATAGAATGATTCTCCTAGTTCGCGCATTGATAAAACCATTTCATTGATTGTGAAAGTTGTTGGATTCAGCTGTTTTAGTCCGTGTGGATTAAAATATAAAATGATATGCGTTATTGCAGGTACCGCACTACACATGTTACTTACAAACACCTGTAATAAAAATGATTATTGTTGCATTACTTAGGTGAGCGTTTGCATCGGTTTACATACATTATATACGAGTGGGTACACATTATATTTATAAAAATATTGAGTTTTATAAACATGTGTGTTCCTAGAGTATAATTAAAAGGCAAGACATTAGACAAAACGTTTAATTTATTTTAACATGTTGATTTTCTAAATGTTCTCCGTGATTATTATTAAGCACAAAATTCTAACATAATTTGACATGGAAGAGTTCTTTAAAAAAACAATTTAATATATATCAATAACATATAATTATTTCGGCGGGTCTTACCATCTTACCTTCATACTTACCCACCAATCGTCGCACTGGTCTGTTCAATTTACATTGACAGAAACAAAGCGAAGTCATACGATATTTCTTTTTACTCGTAGGCGTCTTACACTAAGCTTTAATTGCAGCCGCCCCGAGAGGAAGCATTAAGTAGGAAATAATAATTGACGCAAACATAGAACATTCGTATCCGGTGCGAGCGGAAGTAACGCCATACGCCTCGGCGGGGGAAGTGAGCCCCTTTATTTTCCCTCTTGAATGAGCGCCGCGCGCTCCTTCATTCACGCGAGCGTGGGAGAATTTCGAAGCCGGAATTGGTAAAGGCATGTGCACTGTACATACATGGCAACATTTGTATCAAGTGGGTCACTTAGATACCTAATAGCTTTTCTAGTTTCTATGGGTATTTATTTTGTAACAACCTAGGTTTAAATGAAATGATGATTGTATTGCTGTCGTTCATACATTGGGTTAAGCTGTGATTTTTTAATATATATTTATATTCTTGTGTTTTCTAAAAAATACATGATTACCTTATATTTTAAATCGCTATGAATGCTTATAACAATAGAAAAATAAAGTTTACGCCTAATGGCGACAACGACAGTCCCTAAGTAGGATCATTTATACCTACTTATTTATACCTAGCTACTTTAAATAAAAAGTAGAATCTAGTAGATTTAATATCAATATTTCCAACAAAATACTGAGGTTATCAGCCCAACTATGGAAAAATATGAAATTATTAAAACTGGAAAGTAAAATTTTTATTATATTTAGTCAAATATTTCACAAAATTAATCGTATCAATTCTAGTCACGTTCTCAATGGCGATTAATTTAAACTTATAATTATTAATCACCTCAATCATACGAAACTTCTGAAGTCCTATAAAAATAATATGTTGTTACAATATTTTAATATTGACGCATTTATTTGTAATACATACATTCGGATATAATAAACCTTTTATTACTTGCAGATTATACCTAAACGAAAATTAAAAAAAAATATTTAAGCGTAGGTACCTATAGTTTTTTCAATGTCTTACACCGCAGTTCTGGTCTCGTCCGAAACATTTAGGTATACATGAATGTATGTATCTCTCTCTAAAACATTACTCCGTAGTTTTAGTCTCGCTCTAAAATATTGTCCATGTATTACCTACTGTAACTTAACGACTTGCTAAATCGGCATGCATCGTTTACCAGTATGTCCCACTTGGCTGGTTCACGGGTTTCCGAGGGTACGTATCAGCACAGCTGGATCGGCAATATCAAAAGGTCAGGCATATTTAAATATTTATATGTAGGTACATTTACATTACATTTATATGTACGCCCTAAAACGAATGAATGAGTAGATGAATTAATGAACGGAAAACATGAATGAAATCCTGTTGCACGAGGAGTAGGTAAAGATATTTTACTGGCAACACTGTGCTAATTTTATTACTTAAATTTTTATTAATTAAATATTATTTAATTAGCAAAATTAGCTATTTTTATTAATTAAATATTAGATGAGATAGATACGAATTTAATCATTCTCTGATAGAAATATTCCAATGCCTTCAATAAATCATTTTGTTCCTACAATTTTAAAAACTTTATTAATATGCACACTTATTAAAGTTTGGTTTTCATATAAAAAATATTTTATGGGTAGATAATAATGTCATATTTAAAATACTTCGCTTAGCTTTGTATTAACTTTTATAAATTAGGTAGAAAGAAATTCCAAACTATAAACAAACATTATTTTAAGGACTACTGTCGTTTGTAATTTGTGAAATGCAATAAAAAAAAACCTTATTTTTTTAATATTCAGTGGCAAATCAAATATATTATAGTGAGTAGATATTCCATTTATTAATCGGTTGTATTCTAATTACATTTATCTCAATTAATCGTGTCGGCGTAAGATACAGCGCACTTTTAATGAACCGAGGCAAGATTTTTTCCCAGATAAATAAAATATTAATGATAATTAACAGAACCAGCAATTAAATTTGACGAGATCATCTTGTAGGTACTGAAGCTATACCTACTATGAACTGACACTGCAAAACTAAATTGATAAAGACTAGTTGCAATGAGCATGATATATTACTTAAGTTAGTCACTAAAATGATTTGTACAACCAATTAAAATGGAATCGCGAGAAGTTTTATTTTAGAAAAAAAATCGAGTAGCTACTGGAAAGATGCTATCGACTTAGTAATTTGTGGTTGCAAATGGTGCAAGAATTAATAATGAATGCGGCTACCTGTCGTATTTGGTATTCGTAGTGGCATTAACATTGAAGCCGGTTCACGATCTAGTTCTCGATGTGTTCTGTGCTGGAATCGTGTCCAGTCGATACCTACGCTATGCGCTCGAGCCTGGGAAAAACGCACGTAAACACGACCACTCAGTTTTTTTCCCAGCTCACTTCCTACAGTTGCCTCGCGTTCTCTTTTCGATGTAGAATAACGTATTAAATAATCGCACATTTTAACGTAATATCACGCCTGTAATCCTGAAGAGGTAGGCATAAGAGCGTAGTACACTAGCGCTTTTCACCAGTTAAGTTTTAGTCCCCAGGAATAGGTGGTGAGTTTACTGCATACACCGGGCACAGATTCAGACTCCGAGTCACTACTAGAAATTCCAAATTAGAAAAACCCAATAGTACCCGACCCGGGATTTGAACCCAAAACCTCCCGATCATTGCGCTTGCGGTCGCGGTTGCAACCACTCAACCAACGAGGCAGTCTATGCATATTTTAAAAAGTTATTACTAATATTCAAACATCATGAGGCTATGTAGGAGGAAACCCTAAAGCTTTTCATATTCCGTATGCATAAATTGCGTTTATAAAACGAGAAATTTTAAAAAACTCTGTACAGCTTACTAAATTAACAACTAATTATATTGTCCTCGATAATGACTTTTAAACATTGACATACATTATTTGGAATGAAGTACAACTACCGTCATTTTGAGTTGCAATTTATTGTCCAATATTATGTGACCGAAATGTTAAAATAGTAAAATATTTTAAATCTCCTTATGTTCTCGGGAAATTGAATGAATGATTGGTAGCTGTTCCATTAAAATCGTTTTACATTAAATAAAATCGCATTTTTGACAGACCTAAGTTATACGAGGCAAGCATGTTAAAGGATTAATAATGTATTCACAAAACGTAAAAGAACTAGCCACCTGCGAATATTGGCGAGATTATCTTTGGAAATTGCTTATAGTGTTTCGAAAAAACATTCCTATTTAATGTGTGGGTCGATACAACTACGGACAGCTGTTTCATTCAGCTCAGGAGTCGGGACGACGTGTCAAAATCATCATAACTCTGTATATAAACACAATTGATTTTAAACGCTGCTCCTAGGAACATAGAATTTAAATTCGATTGCATGTATATTCACGGTTGAGTAAGGTGAGGTTTACCAATAATTATGTAAGGTCCGTTACAGGCAGCGAACGCCTCCCACCTCAGAACAGCGCTTTCATTAACAAAACCAGTAGATTGAAGTGAGCACTTAAGAGTAACTCTATGCGAAGATATAATCTGCAGATTACAGGCCTATAACTTTATGTCGTCATGCCATACATTTTCTTACTTTAATGTGCAATATAAACGTAATCGTTTTTTTAATTTCCTGGATCGATTTTTCCATGTCTACCGACAGCGAGCTGATAAAACTGCTGGAAATATAGCTTGACATTAAGTTGATTACGAAGTTAATGTTATACTACATATATAAATATGTAGGTACATATTACAATATATGTACATGTTCAGTTCTAACCCCTACATCTACTTCAATAAATAAATATATAACTACCTAATAAGAACATCCTACCATTTTTAAGTTAATTTCTCGGAGATTGTAAATTGTGTTAAACGATCTTTAAGTCTTCACATTTGTTTCGTAATTTGAACTTAAAAAAAGTCACATTCCACCTATTAATATTAAAATATTGGGCTTTTCAGATTTTGTTCAAACAACTTAGTATTGATATATGACTGTTATGGAAACGAAGAGACCATTTTGATCATGGTTATTTTGTAGCAAAACTTGAGTAAAATTAAAAAATAAAAATGAATCTTGTGTCTGTTAATAAAAACGGATTATGGTTGCCATTTGGTGTTAATGAACTTATACATTATTTAATTCGTAACTTAACGACTGCTCGTTTAAGCGACTTTCTTCCAAACTAATATTATGTCTATTTTTGCAGGTTTTTTAAGCAACAAAAAACGGTGGATGAATGGAGCAAATCGTCTACCTTTGGCCCGCAATTGATAAAATTTAATGGGTCAGGCTGAATGGATGGGCATCTGCCGCGCCAGGTGTCCACCATCTTGCGACGTGCTCGGACAAAGGGTGAAGCAGCCCTGCGATCAGATAACATCTTGAATTATGGATGCGTTCAAATTAAGATGTTTTTTTTTACAAGACTACACTCATACGGGTAACTCTTGAGTAGGTAAGCCTACGTTATATTTATTTAAATTACAACGCAAGAATTATAACAATTGTAAATAAATTTATATATACTCCGCTTTCCCGTGATTGTGATAGTATTTTCAATATAGGTATATATGTTCGAATCATAATCTTCCATAATCTATTTACAGTATTTAACTGTTTCTCTATCTGGTTATCATTACACTTGTAAATTTTTCAATGTCTTACATAAAACTATGTACGCTCGCCAAGTAATCGTAGCGATATTCATTAAAGTCAACCGGAGCAGGGCTGGAGCATTACATACACAAGTTTTATAGGTGAGAAAGACCGCTGGCAACGAGCATCATTTGTAAGTAGCAAGTACACTCGTAGATATCTATTTTTACGCGTTGTAAACTTAAATTAATTAGTGGCCGTCATTTAATCTGTGGAGTGTAGGTGGGTGCGTTCCCACGCCGTCGCGGGCCGGAAACGCCCGCGCCCCGCTAAGCCGGGCCCCGGAGCCCCGCTCACGCACGCTCCTCTCTAAACTAGAGACGATGTGTTCAGCTGCTAAATACACTGTGAGGCACGTATGGCGAAATGATTGGGACCGAAGAAGAGCTTGAGATCGCTTCCAACGAGGATAGTCCTGGAATTATGACTTTAAAAAAGTTAATACCAAACCCGTTTCGTAAAACTAAACCGCTGCCTTCTAAAGTATAACTTTTTTTAAAACACTGTTATCTATGGTCTTAATGTTTTATTGGTGTATAAATCATTATTTTTTATAATCAAAATGAATGCTTTTTTCTGTTAGCAATTAAGTATTTCTATAATAACACGTAATAAGTAATCTATGTAACGATTTTCAGATTTTATCTCAATTAAATGGGCGTTGATTCTAATCATAAGAATGCGCTTACATATTGGGGAAGTAGGAATATTTTAAGTCTAAAAGTAATAAGATTATTTAGAATTACATGTATAAAATTGTGTACCTACTTATAACAAATTTTTTATCGTAAAATACATTACCATCTTCACCAACAGCCTACTCCCGTCCACTATTGGACGTAAAATACATATATTTAAAATATTAGAATATCCCGCATAAATAGGTTAGAGCTGTCAACGCTATTCCATTCCGACACTGGCAATTCTTTTGTTGATATTAAACACTAATACTTCCTTCCGCTTCGATCTACATCCGGTCGGCGGCTTTGTGAGTGCAGCGATTACAATGCATCTGCGAGTGCCAACTATAAAACGTCGGCTGCATGAGCCGCAGCCGCAGCGACAACGTACATATGTACATATATACATACTTACATTCACACGGACATTCACACAAACATACATGTGTTGATGCCCGCGTTATTAAAACTTATCTTTGTTGGTAACCGTTGGAATATTATATCCTTGCTCCTGATTTTTGATTGAGCAGTTATTATAGTGAACGTTTTCGTTGGCTAATTAATTTACTTAAATATATTCCATTATCGTCATACCGTCTCACCAGGTTCCTTATGGGCGAGGCTGAGAACACCCATAGGTATCCCTACAGTGCTTTTAATGAAGCTCTGTTTCAATGTTGCGGAAATATGAGAGTTTTAACAAAGAAATGTCGTGTTTCTATAAATTTTCTGCATCCGTTTTCTATCACATTTAATTATATTAATTGTAACAAAATCACAACGAAAGTAGTTACCTACATACGCTTTGTGAATATTATACTAAGTTATCCAAGCTTTGCACCAAAATAAAATAATGCGCGATGCACATAATCCTCCAACAACGTCAGCGGGCAATATGTAAACTGTGTTGTTGACATACTACAAGAGCAATAAAAGGTAAAGAAATGAAAAAAAAACGCCTTTATTTAAATATTTAGCGAATTTCTATTATTTCTATGCACAGGTCGAGTTTGTTTTTTTTCATAACAATTATTCATTTCAGAATGCCGTATTAAAGTTTCTTTTATGTAAATTAAGATTCATTTCATTATTATTATTTCACCAAGTCTCTTACAGGGTGGGCAGAGTGCACCAGTAGCCAAATATAATTATTACCTTAACATAAACTGTACAGCTTATACTAATTTAATTCTACATATAAACGGAATATTATGGGAGTGTACTATAAGTACTCCTCTGACTCTGTTCGGATAAATACAGGCGTGATGTTACGAATGAAATATTTTAACTCTATATATGTGTCAGTTCGAAGTAAGTTTGCATAGAGTAGGTAAATAACCCACTGAGTGGGGAGCCGACCTTTAAGGCTGCGTAGGCCGTCGAACCTCACCTCGTTATGTAACGTGAGTGTAAACTGACGTAGCAGAATCGCTGCTAAAAGCTTATATGTTAGTATACATGGGAGCGTACTATACTCCTCTGCCTACCCCCTCGGGGATTACAGGCGTGATGTTACGTTTTTTTTATCTATTTACATAAGCGTAGTGCTTCATATAAAGGCCAGGTGAAATGTCCACCAAAATACATTAGCACGGAAAATTTCGAGACATGTCCACATTTTTTTAGTACTGTGTATAATACCGGTGACCAGTAGCAAAGGCAGTGTAAGAAGCTGTGCACTGCAATCCCTAAGCCGCATGCACAGGGTAGGCCTTATGGGCAAAACCCTCACTACTTAGGGAGGCCTATGACTAAAAGTATAATGAGATAGGCTGATAGTGATGATTTGTTAGGGAAATTTAATAAAATTAATAAGAAGAGTTTATCAACATTTATGAGGGTTATTTATATTTACAAAATGTAACATCACGCGTGTAGTCCTCAAAGGGACAGACAAAGTAACACCCCTCTGTAGAGTGTACTTCACAGTACACTTCCATAGTTGCTGGTGAGTATATAGCTGGTGAGTATATTGCCATACACCGGGCACCGGGCCCAGATCCAGTCTCTGAGTCGCTAATAGAAATTCTAAATTAGAAAAATCCAAAAGTACCCGACCCAGGATTTGTATCCAGGACCTCCCGATCGGCAGTCGCGCTTCCAACTACTTGACCAACGAGGCAGTCAATTTACAATGAAATCAACTTTAGTAGCCACCGTGATGCTAATTAAATATACATGTCGTGCAAGGTTGACCGGCCCTTGCGCGGCCGGCGCGTGCGCGCAAACAAAAATCCCCCGTCTTCACAAATTATGAGAACACAACACTTTGTTCCGCCGTATTGTTTTATTTTGTAATACTCCTCTAATGTAAAGGAAACTCGAAACCACTCGCTGTGTGCGCTCCGAGCGAGCCGACCTAACGACACAATAGGCTGTAATATTGATTTAACATTGTTTTTATTTTTTGACCTTTACTTTGTTCCTTTGCTGTATGGTCCTAGAAGCAGCGAGCCCGTATTGTGAAGCAAGTGTTGTTTGTTACTTTCAGATAGGTATACACAAAGACGTTGCTCGGTGAAGAGGTCTCAGTGTGAATTCTCGAAAGGTAACGTTTAGCAAGGATACAACAAGCCGAGGACAGGGCGCGATGACGCTCATTGTGGGAGGCCTATATCCAGCAGTGGACTAAGATGGGCCGATGATGATGACGATGATGATGATGATGATGAATGTTAGCATTAAACTTTAAATACTTTGTTTCAACACCAAAACGTATTTCCACGGATGCGAAACTACACCTAGAGTACAATATTTGTTTATGAATAAAGTGGCAAATAGGTACAGCAATCAATGTTGGCCTTTCTCGCTCTTGGACAACCAAACAAAAATTGCGACTGCAGGAAAATAATTATTGGTATCAGTTAATAGTTACAATGGGGTATAACTTGAATTTTCAATAATAGAACTGCTACTGACAATTACTATGAATGCAATGAGTCACCGTCATTGGTAGGTGTAAGTTATTTACTTGGTTCTTCTCAACCCTTTCATCGTTCCGTTGTTAGCTACGCTCTTCTCTTAGAATGAGAAAGGTTAAAGAATAGTCTCCTAACGAAGTGCGAGTTGACAATTTTTAAGTTTCCTACTTTATATCGCTTCCCCTCGGAGTCAGTAACAGACACGTTTAGAGTGGTGGCTAAACACGACCGTTAATTAAGAGGTCCTGGCTTCGAATGCCGCGTCGGATACTATTGGGTTATTCTAACTTCAGTACCTTTTAGTGGCTTGAAGACTAGATTTGTGTCCAGTAGATATGTACATATATGGCACCGTATGTGACATATTCCTTGAACGTAGAACGTAACTGGTGAAACGTGGGAGGTCAACACACCTCTGCCTACCCGTTCAGGGATTACTGGCTTGATGTTACGTTCGTATATTTATGTATATATTACATATGTATATACAAAAATATAAAATTAAAAAAAAAAAATTATACGTATTATTGAAATTTTATTATTTACGGCAAACGTATCTGGAACGAAACGAAATTTGGAAGGGTGAATTCGACCGAAGCCCTGCGAAGGACGGAATGCGCCGGCAGGTGTGCTTCAGGACGTGTGTGCTAGCTTATGTGGATACCTCTGGAATAGATAATATCTTTACCTGTATCTTTATTCCAGGATTCTATTGAAACTTTTCGGTTATATGAACATAATTAAATGCGCTGAAGAATACTCTATGGGTATTTTATATTATATATAAATATAGGTATAATAGGATTAAGTGTTGTGGCACACATTGGCAAAGGCCTATGTCCAGCAGAGTGAAAAGGAAAAGGCTAAAGTGATGATGATACTTTATACCTAATAATAGATAAAGTAGTACCTACGTATGTACATCGAACTTTGACATATACTTTATAACTTATCTGACGATTTTGTTTACATAGGTTTGTAAACAGGGTGTTGTACCTATTTATTGTTGCAAATTATTTATTGTGAAATTGCACAACCTAGCGGACATATGTAGGTAGGTACTCACGTAGTTTAGTATTCAGCATCCGGGAGTTCTTGGAATAAAACCTGACCTTCTACCACGGCCTTTGCTACAAAATTATGATTTTAAAATCAAGATTAAATATTACTTGCTTTTATGATGACACTTTAACGGTGAAGTACAACACCGCGCAAAAACCCACACACGTTTTAGCTCTCCAATAAGTTCTGTGAGGTTAACATGGCAGACTATGGCTTTAAGTCCTTTCATTCCAAGTGAAAACCCCAGCACAACTACGAAAGAAAGCGTTATAGATGACGATGTTCTATTGAATATCTTCGTTACGAATAACGACTTCTTGTCCGGATGCCAGTGACTGGCGTATTAAAATGGATACTATAATCATAAGTGGTTATATTGGGATAAACATTATTGCAATATTATTTGTAAAAATATGATGGTCTTATCCACATAACAATTTCCTTGTTAAATTTCGGGAACCACATGTCATTTCCTTTTGAACCATATGCGGGGCAGGGAGGACGTTGATTTCAATGCTTAACAACGCTTATTATGTCTGTTGCGCGCCCGAAGGGGTATTCTGCGAGGAAACAGCCGCACGCCGTGTGTGCCAAGCAGCTTTGATTGGCAAAAAACATACCCGCTTTGTTTAAGCACTGTGTACCGGGGCGGCTGAACGATCAGATGTTTGATATCACTATATATATGTATCTATGTAGAGCTAACTCTACACTATTATTCTGTGATATTAGAAAATTCACCGCTATTGAAAAGTCAATTAGCTTTGTATATTGTATTTGTTTATTTGGACGTCGTATATATAATATATTGTAAGCTAGCTTTTAGCCGCAGTTGTATCAGTAACGAAATTAAACAATGAATGAAAATCGTTATTAACGCACCTACATGCGTCAGGATAGTTTCAAATTGAACTGAATATAATTTAATAATATATGATAATTAAAACTTCGAAATATTAAGAACATATATATTTATCACTTACAATAAAATCCGCTTGAACAAAACATGTTAAACTTTTGTCCAAAAACCGATCTGTTAAAAGAAAAAGAAACCCGTGGTAGAAAATAATCAACAATAGTTCTATTTTAAATGTGTTTAATAGGTGTCAATTCGGAAAACAAAACACAGGCGATACTAGAGCTAATTGCAAATAAATATATCATGTTTTAATTTAAGAAACAATAACAAGATAATGCTATCGAATACAAGGAATGTTTGTATGAGTGACATAATCGTGGTACGATTTCTCAATAGTGTGTTGTATACATTGTCGGCGATGAGATGTAGATGCGGGGCCAGTATTGGCATGTTGGTATAGTTTGCAAACAATGCCATTGTCACTGAATGGAGTGGTATTATCGTTTATCGATGTTGACTGACTTATGAGTTTATTTGACGCGTCGCAGCCGGCCTGTCTAACTAGTGGCTCGCTCGTGTTGAGAATATTACACTGCCCATCTTTATACACTTTACATAAAGCTTCACGTGTATTTGCAATAGAAAATAAGTCTACGTGAAATGAAATATTTAATGTGTTGGCAAAATATCAAATAATAATACTTGGTATGCGAATTCAATATGATAATTATGCAAGTATTTATAAGAACAATAGAAGATTAGAATGTAGGGTTTTATTCGCATTCAATGTTAAAATTCCATTATGTGTATTGGTAATGATTTCTAAGTAAGCAGGATCTGCTATTTCTATTTATAAACGTATGAAATTCCAATGCGATTCGTTCGTATCATGTCCAATTTAATTCATGTAAATCTTAATAGCAACTTAAAGTAGGTACATAGTAATACTCTTTATAGCCTCACTTGTTTATATGCGTGGGAACTGAAAATGCAGGAGATTTGGAAATATCGGATCAGCTGTAAAATTTTGTTTAAGAAGTAGGTAATGTTTAATATTAATGTGATCCAATTTTTATGCATTAGTCTTTATACTACCTACATTATGTGAATGATAAAAAATATTTTTTTTATTATTCAATAAATATATTTAATGATTATTGCATTTATAAAACCTCAAACTGTCTTTACATTAGTTCAAGACTCGCTTCAACGATATGACATTTTTCAGGGAAAAAAATTTTACTTCGCAGGCGCCTACATAATTGAGAAATTTAAATGGTTTTATAAGAGTTCGTGAATATAATTTATTTAACAGTAATGATAAGATAAGCAATTAATTTTATAAAAAGTGACAAGGGACGACTGTGTAAATAGTTTTAATGCTACGCATGACTATGGGCCTTCGAGCCGGATGTGATCCCTAGGCATCGTGAAATCGTCTTTAAGCTGATTTCTGTAAACGTGGCCCTACTATGTAGGTACTAAGAATCAAAGTTCCCATAGATCTGTGTTGTGTTGTAGTGTTTTTTTTTAAATATAGTCATAGATTTTTTCTAAAATATAACAGCAGAAATAAACTTTAACCTTTGACAATATTTTTTTTATACATACAATTTACCCATTATGATCTATCTTTTATCTCGATAATGTAATCCCTACGTGTTGAAAGAGTAACTTTTTTGTTTATTTTTCAGCAACATGTGGCATGTCTATTGGCCGGTGACGGTGCCGTTTACGACGAAGTGAAACGCACATGAGGCGGACAGGACACGGCGCATGCGCGAACATTAGCATGCGGCGACACGCGCACGCCGGAAGCCGCGCGCGGGAACACGGCCGCGCACTTACATCCAAGATGGCGGCGTACTTACAATGAATCGATAATTAACGACGATAACCGATTTCATATGTCAAATCCATCGCGCCTTAATAAACAAGATGTGATGTAACCTGGACCATACAGGGATCGCGATCGCGCTATCTGAATGCGAGCCCACGAGCATCCTTGAGCCCACCAAAAGGGTCTTACAAAACAGATCCTCCATCATTATTATTAAGGAGCTGTCCGCTTCGATAGGAGGTCGTTGGAAGTACCTTTGCGCGTGCTTGTTTTTTATTGTTGATTGTCTCACTTCTAAGAACCAGCAGTAATAATAATTATTGCCTGTGAACCGCCACGATTGAATGAATCTTCAGAATACCATTCATTTGCATATTAAAATGTTAGCGCTCTAATAAATTCGACTATTTTTTTACATAACAAATAATATGAACATTTGCAACTATACGAGTTCATGTTAATTATAGACTAGGTAACAATGAGAAATACACTATCAACATTAGTGGTAGTTCGTTTTATAACTAATAACCTGAATATTTGGCTATACATGTTGATTGGATTAATATTAAATTACAATAATAGGAATAAAAACTGGTACCTAAACGGTCAATACTAATTGAAGGTGAATAGTGCGCAAGATCATTGTTAACTATAGTACTTTACATGTTTTTGCTTTGTATTTCTAAACAATAAAAAGGTAATTCTAGTTGAGGATGCTTCCATAAAAATAGGTGTCAAATAGTTCCATTATCGTTCAATTTGAATGGTGAGCGGGAGTGCCAGTCATAGTCGAGCGCGTTCGGTTTTTACTGCTACCCCCAGTAACGCTTCACTGCGTTACACGCTAGTCTCCTGTTGAGCCTTGGCTGCCGAGATGTCACGACAACCGCAACCGAGGCCCGCTCGCTCTTTTTCGTTTTGTAACAGAATCGCTTTTTATCATGCTCTATCAAATCAAAGCCGTCTACTACGATTTGATCCACTGTGTCATATTGTCCCCTATCAATCATAGTTGATTTCGTTTGTAAAATAACGACTTGACCTTTTTATGTAACTCTTTCTGAACGCAGTTATGTATCGTTTTAATTTATTACCCTGTGTAAGTAACTATTAATATTGTTCTCGAAAATTGGTAAGATACTTTGCGAAATACTTCAACGAAATCAAGGTGTGCTGACGGGCTTTTTCGCAAATTATAAATAAGCCTATTCTTAACAATTCGTAAATAATTGCATTTTTAGAATACCTTATACCAGCGATAAAATGTTTATAATAATTAAAATTGACAATTGTCTAACACTTTTTTATAGAGCCATCAAGTGTTTATTTTCATATTTACGGAATAAATATAAGTAAAATAAATTACAAGTAAAACATGAAAGACTTAAAGTGACATAAATAGAAATATTCGAAATGACTACATACTGCATGACGTATATTTTTTATTGTTTTTATCGTGTCAGTAATGTACCAATGGTCCCACCGAGCGATGTGACTGTGACGTAGCAGTCGTGACGTCGGCCGCGCGAGGCCGCTGACCCGCTGAGCGCTGCATTCAGAAAGCAAGCATTCTGAGCCTGCTTATAAACACATTTTGAACTTCTATTTTGTCTATGGTTCCTTTATAGGGTGAAACAATCATAAAAAACTAGGTAAACACTGCCTGTACACACAAATAATTTGTAATATGTTTTGATTGAACTGAGTGTTGGTGTATTCACTGCGGTTTTAGTCGAATTGCACTCTTTGGGTTCACGCAATTAATTAAATCTGTCAATTTTAATATTTTTATAACTCGGGTATATGAATAATCAGAAATTACGCTTAGTAATACGTGAGACCGTTTTAACTTTTATATACAATTACTGGTACCGCATGTTAAAAAGTTTTATGTTTATTTTTATGTCAACCATTTGATAACTGATTGGGGTGTTCGAAGCGAGTATTATACGTCGATACTTACTGAGACAGACTGCAGTCATTATAGCTATTCCGATTGAAATTATCGGGGGTTTTCATGTCAACAACGCACCGATATTAATTATTCATCACTAATTAGCTGTTTCGTACACAGCAAGCGGTCGGCAGATCACAGCGTTTTCTGCCGGAAACAGGAAGAGAGCAATCAACATACCTAAAAATATCACACATTTGGTGTTCATCCGGCGAGAGGACGCCCGTGCGCCTGCCGCCGGCTCTCCCAGGGTTGCTACAAGTGTTCCCTCTTCACTTCGTTCAACATACATATGTCGTTTTGTATCTTCAAATATGTTTGAATTAGAAAAATTACACAGTAAGACGTAAATGTTATGATAAATTGCGCAAATGATAAAATCAAATGTATGCATTATTAATCATTAAAGTTTTATTCGTGTTTATCCTAAATAACTAAGTAGAAATTTAGAGAAGTTTTTAGTGAATAGATGCTTGTTTTTCCATATCGGGAAGTTCAAGACAAATATTTGCGTGAAAAGATTTCGCTTATAGACAGGCCAGGCACTCACTATTTTTAGCATGCATTATGCTTACCGTTTAGCGACTCTCCATATAATTAATGTTGGTTCTTTAATTAATTTTTGGGTCTCAATGGACGGACGGAGTTATAGAAGATATACTTCTTGGCTCCCCGTGTATCGATTCTATTAGAACATGGCTTGCAGTAATAAATCTCTATATTCAGTCACTTGGTATTAAAATAATAACTGCATATCGTACATGTATTGTGTCAGTTGCTTTTACAATTTGCAGCAATTGGCGAATCAAGGGGCAGCAACAGATATTTAACCTTGTTCCATTGGATCCAGGCTAAGGCCTCGGCTAAATGAGTGGTCGTAAGCCGTTTGGTGATCGAAACATTACTGCAGTTGATGCGCGAATACTAAAGAGACAAAACTCTTTGTGAATAAACCTTAAAAAATGGTCTTTTGTATTGTACGGGACATCAAAGATACTTAAGGTAGCATTAGAGAAGACGGTAATTGAGTTAGACTAATTCTTTCCTATAACTATACTTAGTCTACAGGCATCGGTGACTATCAATTAAACATAAGATGAGAGGAATAGTAATTATACATTATAATCACAACCCTATTCCAAGTAATATCATTCACACGGAATACCTACAGCTATCAGAGCTACTTGTTTCGTCTCAGCGGCTCTTCATTACATTTATTAATGTTCTCATTAATTGAAAACACACGCATCATATCTCCTTCCACGTACGAAGATGTCTGAACTGAAATATCCCCAGTCTTCAGTGAATACATGCGTAACTTGAATTAGATTGGAATAGGTATCGTTTATTTACATTCAATATTTGTAGTAAGAGAATTGATACATAAAATAAATGATGAATGCCAGATATACGTTTATAGTGAGATTTATTTTTATTATTAAGAGGACGATAAAATCTATAGAACGATACGAAACGGGCGCAACCAAATGTAGACGTTTACGCACAATTAGGTAGCTTATCGTTCTATTACAATGTGTAATAGTAAGTAACCGATAACATCGACCTTCCTATCGAAAAAAGCGTTCAATATTTATCGTGATGTCATCGTAATAATTATTATTTATCGGGCGGTCAGTGTGGCTGATATTACAATTCCCAACCAGTACGCGGCTAGTACTCGCCGGCACATAATTAGATAATTTCTATTATTTATATGCGGAGTCGATGCGTGCGCTGCGCATCGAAACGACACGGCTTCCTTCGGCGAGCGCACTCTACGAAGAAATCCGTCGACGGCTTCTCGCTAAAGAGGATGTACGGCCCGCCACCAATCATTTAATTCACAAAAAGTTCCTGTCGTGACTCTTCCAAGCTTTTCCTGCAGGTGACGTCCACCTAGCACGCTTTACATTTCCTCTATGGTAATATTGATAAACGTGTCAGCGTACTAATAAGATACGGGGTCGAGTCACGATCCGATGCGCCGTCCTATCGATACAGTTGTACTCGCACTCTCCAATATGTGCGGCCGCGTGCCACTGTGTAACTGGCTTATGTCCAAGGAGTGAACAGATCACATCATATTTTATGGCATTTTATGGCAATTATCTAATTAAAAATGATGGGAATTTAAACTCGATATCGATTAAAATAAAATTATGAACCGTTTGAATTCTCATTATATAGCAGATGACTGACGACAGGCAGAGTATTTTATTCTAAAATAGCAAACGTGGCAAGTTAGTCACGGGTATCATCAAAGCACTCATATACTACAATAATATTGTCCCACTGTTGGACATTGGTCTGCTTTTAGAATGACAAGGGTTAAGATCATGGTCACTGACATGGTTGCAAAATTATTTTCTTTTATTTATATTCATTGTTGCGATGCGCTACATGTAAATTACGTTTTAAAAGAACTTTCAACAAGCTCTGATTTTTGGGAGTAGGTATTCGAATATTTTTGCTCCAAATTATAATCCGAGGCAGCTCAAATTATTTGTCTATAATAAAGGTACTTGATCGTTATTTTATCGTTTCTTTTGTACAAGTCTACATCTATTGAGGTTTCAGTGTACAACATGTAGACACCTGTACCTGGTGACAATGATGAGAACGGGTAATAGGTTTGTGTCCGTGTGAGATATTATCAATAAAAGTATATATTTATAAATGTATATTTTATCAGTCGTGTACTCAAGACTATCATAACCATAAAATAAAATATTTAAGCTCGTTTCTTGCGTACTAACAAGTAGTTAATTGACAAAAGGAACCTAAAAGGCAGTAATCATAGAATAAAAGTCCTAAATGTGTTTAGTATAATTGTATTAAGAAAAGAAGACATGCTTACAAATTACACATTATTAGAATAAAATACCTAAGGACAAAAATAACATTTTCTTGATCCTTACAATTTAATAAATTTATGGGCCCTAAGAGCCCATTGATCGCCTTCTATTCTTTGTGCTAATTATAACAATAGAAAACATGTATTAGTAATAAAATGTATCTTGAAACAAAAAAAATAAAAATAGCCACTAAATGCTCCGTTTACATTAACATTGAGATAAGAATTTTTTAATGCCATGAAGGGATTTTAAATCTTAGTTTCTATGAAGTTAAGACTGTTAACAAGGATCCAAATCGTAAATCGGACTAACACTAAACAATAGATCCTTGCGAGCATCATTAAATTTATTAGATTCAGCGCCATCTATTGGCGATAAGTGAAATAAAAAGCTTTGTGAGAATTTGCTCTATTCAGAAATATTTAAAAACTATGAACCTGTGCATAAATCCTTTAGGCAGTGTATCGTGGTCTCATGGCTGATTTAATACTAGCGACACATTTAGCCTATATACATTATAAATACGATAAAAGCATGTTTCGTCGATGCATTCTGGTCTATCCGCAAACTTTTTGCATATGCTCAAAGTTTTGTGCATTACATTACTTTTGTAGCAACAAAGGATTCTGAAAATAGTCATTTTAATGTTCGGAATAGCAAGAAAATTACTATTAATATTAAACATTGTTGGGAAATAAAAATGCATTTTTTAAAAATGGAGTCCACTCTGTGATCTTCAGGAGTTAGCTTGCATTAACATTGTCAATTACGAGCTCATATTCTCCGCAAGCTACCGCCGTGCACCGCCGCCTTCATTACATTTAAGCTTTCTTAATTGTCATACCACGTTTCTTAATGTTAAACAATTTTCCAATCCCTCATATTTACTTCAATCACAGATACCGAAATTCTTAATCTCAATACAATACACACCATACTCAACGTCTGTAAACATACACTTCATAAGACACATTACGTATATATGGGCAAACGTTCAATAGTTTGGGACGCCATTACAAATGTAACGTAAAAATAATTTTAAAATTAATGTTTACAACAGACTGTAACATCCACACATTTTTCAAATATCTCTCGGAATAATTGTCAAGATTGAACGAAAGTGATATGTATTGAATATTTCTTTTATATACATTTAGATAGACATACAGATATATGTATTATTAAATATGTTTTAAAAGTACAACACCTTCATCTTAGATTAGCATGATTTTAAACAGCTTATGTCAGGTGGCCAGTAACTTATACAGCTACCTTCATATATCTCTTAATTGTGATTTTGATAAAATTGCTCTGGTTCTAATACACATTGTGTTTTGATGCACATCACCCTAGGGCAAATAGTTTCAGGTATTTTAATAAATTTCAGACATTTAAATAGGCCATGGTGTTTACATTAGTTTTGATATTGCATCTTATTAAGTTAAATCTTAATTTCAATCCTTTACTTCAAGAAGTATTTAATACAAGTAATTTTATGCACACTTTTACACGATAAGACGACACCAGAATACATGACCATCATAGACCATTACATGCAGTGAAATATTTGTAAATAAAATATGCTACAGAGAGAGACAATGTCCAACAAATATTTTTTATGTAGAATTATAGACTACTACATTTGAAGATCTTAAATAATAACACAAATAATTACGACGCAATCCTTATCTAACAGATATAAGTAAACACTGACTAGATCAATTATAATATTATGAATTCCAATATTTTTAACAGTTAAGCAAACATGGAAGTCTATTTAGGAATGTTGTTTAACAATTTTAAATTTAAAAAAGCATTTAAAGTAAAAGAGGATAAAACTCTAATGTTAAAATTCACCTGTAAGGAAAATGAAGTGTAACAAGAAATAGAGTATTTTTTTACAGTTAAAAAATTCGAATGCCAAATTATTCAATAAACAATGGTAAGAGACAGGTATAAATGCAGTTCAAACATATAATTTAAACATAGAAAAGCCTCACGCGAGAAGTCGTTATCAGCAAATCGCCATCAAAGAATTTTGTTTCAATCACCACATTTCCACTGAAAAACAGATTAATTTATTCTTCAATACTAATAAAGTGATAAAATGAAATGCATGTAAATTAGAAAAAAAATTAAAGTAAATATAATTTTGTTAATAAGTAATACAATCTATAGTCTAAGAAGGAAGATATTTACTTGAGAACATTTGCTGGCATCATTTGTGATTCGGGGGCTGATTCAATGACCGATTGCCAAGTGTTGGTCGAGTTAGCAATGACATAGCCAAACTCGAAGAACCATTCCTCTAGGCAGCGTCCCTTAAAAAGCACTTTCTGTGAAACAAAACAAACTCATTACATAGCAATCTAGCATTTGTCTATCTAAAATAAACACTATCCCTTTTAATTAATTTGACCCTAAAATCATTGTGTAACACAATGTTGTACTGTATACAGTTTCTAAAGTAATAAGAAAGAAGCTGAATCCACAAATCCAACAACATTAATCAGATTAACTTTTATATTTAAGAGTAGTATCTGACAAGCTTAAGACAAATAAACATTTATCATATTAAACATATGGCCTTAACCCTCTCAATATGAGAGGAGACCCATATTCCAACAGTGGAATGAGAAAAGGGTCGTTTCGATATTAAACATATAACTAATAACATTTTGTGGTACAACAGATAACTTCCTCTTATAATCCAACTTTATTGTTTGTCTGTGCCTTAAGGGTACTGGAAAGGTAGTATAATATTAAGATTAATATAGTAATATTAAAATAACCTGTTCAAGCCGGAATCGATCCATGGACTCCAAGGAGCTGAAGTTCATTTCGCGGGACACCACGCGACACTTGAGTATCCGCTTTGGCACACGCGCCTCATGCTCCACCTCGGGATTCGACATGTCCTCATTGTTTTGCCACAGAATTTTGCCTTTAGGACAAAATTATAGGTATAATTCTGGATTAATCTTATACCACCACATAATATAATATTGTAATACAATAAATTTTTATTTTGTATTATAATCAGCTGAATGTTTGATAAATGTAGATTTATATAATGAACAACCCAAAGACATGTTAAGCAAGCAGACAGCCTGCACAACGGTAAATGGTTGCCATTATCTATAAATGTTTAAAAAGTGTAGCACTGGTCATTACAAGCAGCATTGGTCAAATATCGCAATGAAAAAATTGTAAAGATTAACAATGCATGATTCTAACATAAAACTGCCTTAACTTGTTTTAGAGCCTGATCACTGAACTTAATTATCAATATACAGAATGTTTTGATATGAAAATAACTATAGAATTACTATTACATATGTATATTAAATATGAATATGAATAAGCTATCAATTCCAGACAAACATTTCCAAATTACATACATTTTTGTGAATCAACAATTAAATCAGTCAAGCTTACAAGCTATAGATACAGTAGTAAGTTATTTTCCAATAAATAGCTTAGGATGGTTTATAAAATCTAGTTAAAAACCTGGTCAAAACTAACAAATAAACACAAATTCATATCTACTCAACACTCCTAATCCAAACACTAACATATATATACTCTTGTAACTTTTTATTAGTTGGCAAGATGTATTAGAGCTCTATAAGACACTGTGATTTACAAAAATGTTATATAAAGAATTGGCAATTTTACCTGAGTCAGCATCTCGAAGGTTCATCCAGTTACTGTATTGTCTTGTTAAAGAAATATATGTACACAAAGAGACACAAGAAATTTGTAGTTAAATAGTGGTATGTTTTTTATGTATTAAAGCAGTTTATAGGGATATTTATTCCATGAATTAGGTCTAATTACCTGACAAAGTTGATTGTCTGATTGATGACAATGTTGTGTTGAGTATATCTTTTATAACAATTTACAATTTAGATTTCATAAACACAAACAAGTATGAAAGCTATTGCAGCTTAGCTGCAAAAAAATATGTTGATAGTAGTGGTTGGCAAGACACTTATTTGTTTCACATAAAACAGTATCATCAAAATACCAATAAAGTGACAGTTCTTTTTAAATAAATTTCATGTTGGTTTAGAGCAGTTTTTATCAATGTGGTGCCCACGTCCCACTTGGGGGCAATTTGATAGTTAAGGGGGGCAGTTCGAAAATAGACTTGACACCACTTTAACCCTTTCGCTCCGGGCCATTTAAATGCTACGCTAGATATCGTTGGCGTCGTCGATATAATCGGCCCATCGCAACCTCTGTACCTGTGTTTGACATCATTCAGTTGGTGTTAATTTGAAATTGGTTTAAGAGTGCATCAAAACCGTTGTAAAAGCTTTTACTTACTATGTTTTGTTAACAATTTCATAGAAAACCTATCATTTATGTTTCTTAAGTGAACAAAAAAATTTTAAATGTAAAAAAATGGGGGAAGGGGGGGGCATAAAAATTTTAGAAAGTTTAAGCTAGGGCATGGCACAAAAAACATTGGGAAACACTGGTTTAGAGGGTATGGTGCATATGTATACTAGAAACAATCAGAGTCGTCAGATGTATGAATGAACAGAATGAATATGCCATAAACACAGAACCTGATTTTGAACAGATCGAGGAATCGAATCATAAATGAGGGTTCAATTTGTATTACCGTGGTTATAATCGTAAAAGCAATATCATATTAGCAAGTAACAGGACTACAGGAATAGGTATTTTATTAATTTTGAACCAGTTATCTTAACCTACTTCTTGATAACACGATAATAAGTTTTAAAAATAATAAAAGGATACACTTGAAACCCTTCGCAGATAGTCTTCACGCGCTCTTGTTTGGCTTGGTCATTAGATAAGATATCGGTCATTTCGACGTTCAGTAATGCTGCAAATATTTATTCGAGTATTATAATTGTTTTAAAATGTCTTGCTTGATGAAAAATTTGAAAAATATGCCACACAAACGCGCACAAAAATATGGTGAATAATTTTCCGGGATGAAAAAGTGACACTGACGAAAAATATATTGACACTAAATTTAGTTTTTTTACTGTTCTATTGAAACAAACATAAATATATAACAAACTGCCAAAATATTTCTTTTTCCTGATTATTTAGGATAATAATATTATTTCATTTCTAATAAGATGAATTGACTTTATTTATTAAATTACTTCTTTTTGTGGTAATTGTTTCTAAGCTTTTACATGAATTACTCATTACCTTTTTCTGTACAAGTCTATCGGTAACACAATTGAATAAAAGTTGAATGAGGTGATATTGAAAAAAAGTAGGTCAAACGAAAATAATATTTGCTGATGATCCTCAGATTACGTAACCAAATTTGTTAAAACAAAAAATTATATTGCGTAGAATGTAATCTGAACTGAACTGAGTTCAAAATGGTTGACAGATTGTAGAAAAGAACAATCGCTGGTGTTTTTTGTGTACCTGCTTGTGTTGATTCATAAAAACATTACTCGTTAGTTGGATTGCAGGCGAATGTTTGTGTTAATCTGCTTGCATTTATTTTGTTCTTTGATTAAAAGTTCATAAGTTTAAGAAATCATTAATTTCTATGAACTCAAAAGGCGAAACTGACGAAGCTTCAAGGTAATATTATTAGTCGTCATGAAAAACGACAATTTTAATTTTCTATATCTACGTCATAATAATAATTAAAGGATATCCTTGAACAGAGTTGATAATGTTGAATTGATGATGCTGTAGTTGATGTGTGATGCGAAATTTAGGACAAAGGTAGGACGTAGAGGTTAGGCATTACTTGCTATTTTTGATTTTTGTTTATTTGCAAGCTGAGTTAATTTGAAGGTTATTTTGGTATTCCAGGGGGAGCGAAGCGTCATCGTCAAATAGTGACACAACCCCGAGTAGTTCTAAGGCAAATAGTCCAGGTTTATGTACAGGAGCAGGATCAAACCCCGCGGACAGAATGAAGCGTGCAGCCGCCAAACAGCTTATTGAGAGATATTTTTATCAGCTGTTAGATGGTTGTGGCAATCCTAATTGCGACAACAAATACTGTGCATCCAGTGGGGAGGTATGTGTATGGTTTTATGGTTTTCCCTATAAGAATGCAATGAAAGTCATTAGTGTATAATCTTTTCATATTCTAGTTATGTATGAAATGGTAGTACATCATATAGTCACATAAAGAGTATGCCAATTAGAAGTATTTTTGTTAGTATTGTAATATTATGTATTCATATACAATTCTACATCAACAATTTAAATAAACATTAGAAAGCAATTAGTACTTCATTTAAACAGAATGATTCACTTATTCCAACTAGAAAATAATAAAAGCTTATTCACCATAAAATGAAGTATGATTACTATTATATGAAAGATCAGTAAAAAGCAGTTCCTTTTTGAATCCGATTGTTTTGTTTCTGTCACTTATATTTCTAATTATATTATGAAGCAGCCCAGCTGTTTGTATCGCACATTAAATAGGTTTTGAATATTTTTTTATTTTGTAGGCCAGGAATTTAACACCTAACGAAGCTGCAGCGGAGGCCATAAAGTTGTTTTATAAGGAAGCCCGATTATGTGATACACTACCAAACAAAGTACCTCGAACAGAGGCTAGTACTTGCGATTCTAGTGCCAGGTAAGAATTTTATGTAATAATGATTTGAAGGCTAGTGCAGTGTCCTAAAGTTTGAGCAGAAGCGCCATTGTTATTGCACTTACTTTTGTAGAACAACAACAGGGTGCAGTAGATTTCTGCATTTGTCACTTCTAGATTATGAAATAATAACATGAGAATGTACTACTTAAATGTACTGAGGTTGTTAAAGTCCTCCAGTTGTTAAGATATATTAATCGCTATGCTTAACCTTAAGCTAGATAATGGCTGCTGTTAGAAGTTACACAATTCAACGAAGTATTTTAAAATTACTGCATTCTTATGTCTCAGTCCAGCTGAAATATTTATTGGTGTCTATAGCAAAAGTAGCTTTTGTCTATGAGGTATATATATATTACCTAATTTCATTAATATTCTTATAGCAACAGTAAGTTTCACATCGACATGAAACATTTTGACTATTGAATTGCTATTGTTTATGAAGTGTTTACACAATAATATTGTGTGTATGAAGTTTAGTGATAATGGTGTAAAATTCTGCCTTTCACTCTGAGGGTTCTAGTTCAAATCCTTGTGTGTAGTGTGCACCTCTTTACAATTAAATATCACTTGTTATAATAGTAAAGGGAAATGTCATGTGGAAACTTACACATGCCAGAGTTCTTAAAAAAATATTTATCTAAGGTGTTTGAGGTCTGCTAACACATACTTGAATAGCTCCATAGACTATGACCTTAACTCACTAGTTCTGGGAGGAGAGCTGTGCCCAGCAGTGGAACGATAAAAGAATTGTAATGAGTAGCTGGTTGGATGCAAAGGATTGAAAGAAATTAGATTACATGGGTGAAAAAATAAAGAAATGGTGATGACTGAAGAATAAAGTAACTTTTCATATATAATTTCTGTATATTTTTACTATTGAAATATTTAAAACAATTTTTTTTAAATCATTCCAGTGCTACATGTACAGAAACACATACAAAGGATAAAGCTAGTAAAAAGGATAAGAGAACAGAATCAGCTTCGTCTAGCACATCACCATCACAAGAGAACAAACAGGAGGAGACAAATGCAGAAACTAGTCAAAATGTATCTCAGCATGACGATTACAAAAATGTTAGGAATAATAGTATGTATTCTTATATGTGTATAGAAATAGTAGTCTTTGCACATCACTTCTAATTAACCTATTGACATATACATACATATATATTAAACTAAGAGCTTGACAATTTAAGTTCTTTAAGGTGAATATTGCTTAGCACTTCTCAATGTTACCTTTACCTTTGTTAGTGCTTTTGCAAAACAGATTGTTCACTTCACTTGAAATATTCATGTTGTGTGACAATTTGTAAGCCCATATATTGATATTTTAATTCAATGTGTTAATTGTTCAACTGTTTTAATTTTCTACTTTGAATATGTTGATTATGCAGTTGTGTTAATGAAGCATCGTTAAACAAATTAATATTACACAGAAGGTAATTAATTATATATTTGAACATAGATTATAAGTCCATTTACTTAACTAATTATCCTTTGAATCATGGTGACTATTATATATCAGTTTATATTATACTGGGGTAGAGGCAAAAGCCGTTGATTTGAAGAATTTCAAATGTGTGACACAAGGATAGTGGATTTGAAGAGAAGAATGGAATGGTTGATACAAACATTAGACGACTTACTCCTGTCTCTTATCCTAGATGGTGCACCGTTAACAGAAGAGCGAATTTATCAGTTATGTGACGAGTGTCTTAGTAATAAAGACCCAAAACCTTTAATACGAGCCTTGGGGGAGACCTTTACACAGCCCAATATATTAGCAAGATGTTTCCAGGGCAAAATACCAGAAGAGAGCAGTGATTTTGACAACAGTAAAAAATCCAGTGAGTACTGTTTAAAAATAAAAATAGTGCTTTGTGTTGTAACTTGAATTTGTTATATCTTTATAAAGTAATTTCTTTTTCAATAAATATTGGAATATTGCTCTGCAACTTTTAAATGACTGTTGCTTCAGTTTTAAAGTACAAATATAATTTAGGTCCTTTTCTCTACATCTAGTTACACATGTACTTTGGCATTTTAATGAGTTGAAAAGTCATAAGCATAATGTAACTAAGTTTCAACACATTCTATAAGAATAATTTATAATCGTTTGTAGTAAATATGTATGTATAGACATGCACATGTAAAACTTACATAATATTATGTATGTGATTTAAAATTTGTTATTTTAGAAAAAGAATCAGAAGCAATGTGTTCGTCGAGTGATCCAGATAAGGATGTGGACAGCATTTCAGGGCCTGGTTTAGATGTGTCATCATGTCGCAGGGCCTTTCAGTACCTTTCTAAAGTATGTATATATATATATAAAATAGATTTTGTCAGTCACATTGTCCAACTTGTTATACAGCAGTATCACTTGACAATCATATTAATTCTGAAGTTTAAAAATGCACATATACTTGAGCAACAATTTGCTCAAGGTAGATGTAATTGCAATATATAGATATAATGTAAATGTAGTTTCAAAAGTAGTGACCATTAATGTTTGTTTTTTTCACTTGGCTTAACAATATTTTCAAATGAAGAATCTTAAAGACTTACACCATTGTATAGCATGTTTCTTACATGATATATTTTGTGTACAACAGTCTACAAGTATCATACCCCATACATAGTATTACCATACACATAAATCCATATCACAAATTGACTATATCCATAAGTTGCATACTAAGTTTTTCACTATTATACTAATTAATATTCATATGAATAATGTTATAACACTGAAATGATAACCTTTAGGTGCCATCAGAATACTATAGTTCGGCTTTAGTGACAGCATTAACAACACTAGCTGAGCATCTAGAAATAGACCTGAGGATAACGAAGAAGATCAACATGGACGATGCAGTCAACTGTTTTGTGATAGCATTTGAGGTGCCGGATCTTGGATGCAGTGATTACTTGGAGATTGCGTTACCAGCGTTGTGTCATGCTGCGGAACATCTGCCACTTAAAGGTGTGTGTGTCAGAGATATGGGGGAGAGGGAACATGCAACAAGTTTCACTTTGCATGTGAATTTGCTCCTTACGTAAATAAATCTCTATTTTAAACTTTTTTCCTAAATTCTCATATCCATTGCTTTTTTATTTTTTATATTCGATTTACGGTTGGTTACTGTGTCAGCACAAGCGAAGCTGGCGCGTGTATGGGCGTTCGAATGCAAGGATAGTTTGCGTCACATCCTGGAGACGCTGCAGCAGCTCATCACGCTGCGTGTCATCTCCACCAACTACACGCGTGATTTCCAGGTGCAGGACGACGAGAGTGTCACCATGGCAACCAAACTTATGAAGGTAAGGGGTGTTATATTTTTGTAGTTATGGCATTTAACCTAGAGAACTAAATTTTTGAGAAAAAAATTGGTTACAGTTTGCCAACACACTATTAATCTACTTATTTTGATTATCACAGATTTATACGCGAAAAAAATGTTTAATTTATTGTCCGAAAAATAATAGTTAGCCCGCAAAGTAGATGCTAATAGCAAAATTTTAATTACATTTTTGTTTGTATATTTTTGGATTACGCCAACAGATAGTGTACTACGCGAACATGTTAGCTGGAGTAATAGAGTCCAACACTCTTCGGGAAGAGCCTATAGTGATAGCGAACCAGTTCGACCCACTTGGAGATGCACTTGATCATTTGTATCCATTCTCCTCCTTGAAAAATTCCAAGTACTCACAGCCTGATGATCCTTTAGGTAAGGTACTTTTCTATATATAATTAGACTAATGTGTTTAAGATAAACTTTTATAGCTCAAAAATTGGGCTTTTTAATACAGTTATTAAGTAGATTTCACATCAAACTTGATGGTTATATTCTTAGAGCCATGTACAGTCATAAAGTCTGTAAAGTGCAACAAAGAGTTTAATATGTAAAGCATTGTTATAACAGTTTTTATCTTATACATATATTTACTTTTGGTTTCAGGTATTGAATTAAATGTGAATGTATTAGATGCAAGAAAGCCATATCTGCCCTTTGAGGAATTTTACAATGAGCCACTTAGTGATGCAATAGAAATGGAAACAGATTTTACAAATTACAAAACTGAACTTAGTAATGGTGAGGGTAAAATCTTTTACTAAGTATTTACTTTTTAAATCTATTTTTTCATCATTTAATATAATATATCTGTACATTTACTAAAACTACACACATGGAAGTTTGTTTAATGTGTTTAATTAACTATTTGAGAGTCAATAAAAGAGAATACAATATGTGTATTCTTATTTAAGACAGTAAGAATACAACAAATGTACTATAATTTCTGTTTTTACAGGTAAAAAATTCGCGTTCCTAAAGTATCCGTTTATCTTAACGGCTGCAACTAAGTCCTTAGGTTTGTACTATGAAAATAGGATCAGAATGTACTCAGAACGAAGGGTATCCTTGCTACATGCTGTGGTCGGAGCTGCGCCCTCAATGCCTTTTCTTAGATTGAAGGTCAGAAGATCGCATATCATTGATGACGCACTTGTTGAGGTGAGTTGACTTGTTCGTTTTAATTACTTTAATAAGACAGAACTGATAAAAATAGATTTAGGAAACGATTATGTATGTGTGACTTAGATTTATTGATATAAATGAAGAAATAATGACAGTTTCTAATGATCGTGAAAATAACTATGTTGTTCGTCTATGCAATTTGATATCAGCTTTTAATAAAAAAGGTTTTTTTAGTTCCATTGAATGATGGAAACATTCAGCTGATACTTTAATCGCAACTAAACATAATGTGTACTGGATAATTGTGTAGCCATTAGATTGTAATTGTTGTACTTAAATGTCTACTATCTATTATAACCTTATTCCTAAAAAATTACAGTGTAACTATGTGGTGAATCATACTGAAAGCTTGAGCAATAAAAACCATAATCCTCTGTTCATTTCAAAAAATGATATCGAACACAAGTTGATTGAGTATGAACATTATTATGAACTAGCGCACCCGGTAGACGTCGTCCTGCCCGGAAAAGCAGTTTACAGTAAATATGTTAATTTAAACTCGTTAGCCGAGCGGTTGCAAGTACGACTGCCGATCGGGAGGTCCTGGTTCCCAACATTTCCCTTCACTGCTCTGCTGTTATTGATTGTAGCGTGATGAAAAGTATACTATAACCAGCTCAGGAGTATGAAAAATAATTGTACCACGTTTCGTTAACATCCGTCGAGTAGTTTTTGTTTCTATAACGGTTATACAGACAGACAGACAGACAGACAAAAATTTTACTGATTGCATTTTTGGCATCAGTATCGATCCCTAATCACCCCCTAATATGAATATGAAATATATTTCATGTACAGAATTGACCTCTCTACAGATTTATTACAAGTATAGATAATAAGATTTATTATACGAAAGCTTTTATCCATGGTGGTATACACACCATGAAAATTACCATATATATTTTTGTGTAAGGCAACACTATATTTTTATCAATTATACGACACTTTCATGGTTTAGTATTAAGTTTTCAACTCTGGCTATATGAAGTTTGAATCGCACCGCACGCCGACATCTTTAGTAAGTTATACATATATGGTATTTAGTCTTAATATCATTGGATATAACGATGAAGGAAAATTTCGTTTGAAAAATTTCGCCCCAACTCATTCTGTCTAAGACGTGTGAATTCTGTCAACTAGCATGTGGCTAACGAAATAAATATTTCTCATTCAGTGACATTAGCTTTGTCCAACAGCGTAACGATACCGTTTGGTGTTATTTTTCATGGGATTTATATATTTTTAATGCACGGCGATATATAATAAGCCTATGTCCAGCAGTGGACGGGAGTAGACTGATAATGATGATGATATAATAAGGATAGAAATAATGCCTCAATAATACTATCTTGGGATTGAATTATATACGGCCATTTTTTCCTAAACTTGGCAAAGCCTGTGCTGTAGTAACTGTATTATATATAAATATCTAAATACATCGTTCCAATGATCCAAGGGTTAGTAAGCCTGATTGCCGAGTCTGAATTAGTGGGTTCGATTCCCATCCAGCACAAAAATTTATGTATTGAATCCAAGTACGTAAGTTTATCTGGCTGTAAAAAATCTGTTGAGTTATATACTTTAAAATATTTATATATTTATTAGCCTCTATTAGAATCAGAAGGCCGTGTGTGAAGACGTTCACAAAATATTTATTTATTATCATTATGTATTATCATATATATAGGTAATTTTACACCCCAGCAGAGACTCCTCTCAAGCGGACCGTTCAGATGTGAATTAAGATAGATTTAATTGATTCTGGCCTAGACGACTCGTGCCTTTAAAGCCCTTTGGCTTTTCGCTAAAAATAAATAATAGTCGCTTTTGAAATATCCACTGTTCAAGGCTACGTCCTCGTTAAATCAATATATATACTGTTGATACTTGTACAGAGAGATCTCTCATATTTTCTCATTTTTTATGATATAATAATACAATATATAGATATGAACTGTATGTATTGTATATTGCATTATGTAGTTGTATAGGGTCCCTATCCCGCACGCCGAGCCTGGGGATTATGGCCAAAATAACTTTGAGTGAAGTCTTAGTCTATGGAATATATATAACTAGCTTTTGCCCGCGGCTCCGCACGCGTTAAATTTGGAGTAAAAAATTCCTCTTTCCCTATACCGTGAAGATTTACTGCTCTCTTTGGAATATCTAAATACATATACTACATTTTACCTATTTACTTTTTACATTTTTACCTACCAATTAATTTTATTTTTACAATTAATATACCACAAAATGTCTTTAAATACAATAGCTTTTGCCAGCGACTTCGTTGCTTGGAATATTAAATTATTGAAGAATTCATCAAAAGTTACCAACACATGTAACTTAAAACATTTTTTTTAAATAATAACGCGTTGAAGAAGCTAGATTTTGAGATTTATTGACAAATATTTATTTTTATCTTTCGTAAAAAATATTTTACATAATTTTATTTTACACAATTTTTTTTTCTTAAATAGTTACCAATGTTACTTCTAATACCTCCAAGAATATGTGTATAAAGTTTCATGATGATCGGTTAAGTAGTTTTCACGGGAAAGCGTAA
>DWME01000241.1:0-39019 GCA_018244795.1 Parelbella ahira ahira | reverse complement strand
TGTATACATTTCTTCATCCTGCATGAGTTACTTGACGTAGAATTTATTGCGTAAAACGCTTCTGAATCCAATTTATAAGTATTAAGTCTGCAGTACGTGCTTAACCTTCGTTTCCTTATTTCCATATAAGCATCACAGTTACTAAGTAACTGCATTTGTACTAGTATTAATAAAACACGGGCAAAATTATCAGCTAATCTTCATTGGTATTATTTATTTCATTGGGAACTGGCGGGGTAAAACTACGAAAATGGTAAAACCATTACGACTAAAAGATGTCTTAAGTGGCAATGAAGCTAGTTTATCTGTTAGTTATATAACTAATTAGACGTTGGAAGCACGAGCGGTAACGTCTATACAATATGAAATAAATATCTCGTAAAGCCCATTTTTAAGTATAGATAATATGTCGGAGACGGTCATTAGTAGGGATGTTAAACGAAACGCAGCACTATAGATGGCAGCACCGTCGCAATGTCAATACTTGGCTACCTACATGCTACAACAGAGTCTAGCTGGTGGGGAGACGTTGGATGAATAAACACTTTCTATCCTGCCGTCGAAGAAAGAGGATCCTCCACTCAAGGAACTGTTACTCGTTTACTTGGCCCTGTGAGCTTAGAAATTCAACAAATAAATTTAAAACATCTAACTAAGTGCTTAAGTTTTGCAAGCGACGTATTCATTTACTTAGCCTGCAAACTCTAATTTAGGAATTTCCAGAAGTCGATCGTGAAATAAGTATGAGTTGAATGACATCTATTATAATTGTTAAGTTCTCCAATGGCTTACATTCAAATAGGTGCCAAGTTTCTTATTATAACTTATCTGAAGTGAGAGACGTAAAATTATACCGCATAAAACTTCTTCAGATTTGTGTTAACAGTAAAAACAGTAGGATTCGTTACAGGAGAAACATTGGCGAAAAAGTTTTCAGTTGAAGCTGAAAACAAAAATGCGTCCTGATTCGAACAGTTCATGTATATTTTGTCATGAAAGTGAAACAAAACTTACACTTACGGTTAAATAAATGTTATTTAAATCATTTTATTGTGGTCAATAGATCGATACTAAAATTATTTAGGAATTTAGGCGCTTTAAGATAGTGACCTCTAAATAATAATAGATATACCGTGGAATGCTACAAGAGTTGATAACGATGATTACAATATAAATTACATGTAAACTACCACAACTAATTGTTCTATGTCTGGATATAAAAAATATCTATATGAATATACGTATATTTATATGTATATGCAACTTATCAACCGTCTGACTACCATAACATAAGTTCCCTTGCTGCTTACCATCGGCCGGATGGCCGTGTGTAGAGACGACCGAAGTTATTATTATATTCGTTCATTGACAATTTACGAAAATTAACAGAGCTGTAAAATATTTGCAGAGTTTGTTAAATTTACTGAATTTCACGCAGAGCCGAAACTATTCAGGGTGAATTATGTACTTATGAATAAATTCCCATAATTCCAAGTCGGCGACCTCAAATATCTCGCCCGCAAAGGGCATACGGATTACGGAGTGAATTTCAAAATGCCTTCGTCGCCGAATTGCGGACATTTCTTTTGTGAGGCTTCCATATTGACAATGCTTGAGTGGATTTTTGATTACGGCCTACTGGATAAGTATAAGTAATAGCCGTTAATTATACCTTGTACAAAATAAATACGTACAGAGTAAATTAATAGAAGAAATTGTTAAAACAGCGTATTTACTTATATTTGTAGTGGTAATATAACTTTATAAACGAAATATTTGGGCGCCCGGCAAAGACTACGCCAAGTACGAGGGGCACTGGAATAATTATAATAAGTTAATAACCATAGTCATCTACAGCTATGATCACATTCGTAATGTTTTTTTTTTTAATATTATAGCTGATTTAATAAGGACTGTATTACTAACGTAAAATACCAAAGGTAATAAAAGGCAATATATTTCACAATAATACGCAATCTCTAATGTATAAATTTGCTGATATAGAACAAATTATCATCACCAAACATTATCATGAAAAATTCTCATCAAAACGCCAGTTTAGTCGAAATATCGCACAACAGTAATCTAATAATTAACATAGATACGAACACGAAGCGTAGTTAAGTTCAGTTCATTAATTAAATATTCGATATAGCATTAATTAAGTAATCGATAGCGTTAATGAAATTAATAATTCAATTAATTAATGAAGAGGCGATGAAAATTAATAGGTTTGAGCTCAGTGTGGAATTTTCAGTAAAGAGGACATTAACATGGTAATATGATTAACGGTAAAGCAACGTACTTGTGAGTGATTTTACCTACAGTTAGTTTTCTCTCCGTAATCTTATACACATACGAGAACTGAGACCATACTAACCATCTTTAGTGGTTTATTGACTTTTCATAATCATTATCAACCTTTTTAATGTTCCGCTGTTGGATACGGGTCTTCTCTCATCACCATTAGCCCCAGTCTCTCCTGAGGTGTTTTTGAACATAATTCCCAAACTGGGCAGTCGAGTTTGGGATCGCTCAGCACGGATTCGCATTGCCTCGCTGAATGACGAGAATTAAGTCGGTACGGATGATCAATCATACACGTCTTAATAAAATATTATGTGTATCCATCTTTGATAATATCATATGTAATTCTTATCTGAAAACAAGTCCTAAGAAGTTTTAGAAGTATGGTCATCCCACAAATAGAGCTGCACTCATAGACAAGGCTTCGATGGTGGTTTTCGCAAAATTGTCACGTTTTGAAATAAAATCGTTGAAACTTACGAAGAAGATATTGTACAAGTTAATTCTTATAAATCATGTCTTACACTTATAAAACCTTTGATAGGGTTGTCTCAGTCATGAAATAAAATGCTAATGTTTTATCTAAAATTGTTCGTTTTAGTACACGGTTATAGGGCTGCCTCATTTTGTTGCTAATAAAATAGACTTTTATATCATTTGACTGCCTTGTTGGTCGAGTGGTTGCAAGTGCGACTGCCAATCAAGACCAAGTCCTGGATTCGAATGCCGGCTCGGGTACTATTGGATTTTACTAAAAAATTAGATTTTCCAATAGAAATTTATAGTAGTGACTCGGAGTCTGGATCTACATATGCCCGGTGGATGGTAATAGGCTTACCACCTATTAAGTGTGGGAGATAAACGTAACTGGTGAAATATGGGAAACTACTATACTACCCTGAAGGGGTAAGCAGAGCCTTTATTATAATTTTTAGAGAAAGATTATCATAAATAAATTTTATAATATAAATCGCGTTTTTAAATTAACAGAGTGGTGATTGTAGAACTGCTTGCGGTCTGTACGGATTACTTTTACTTTACAACAGATCAGTATTAAAAGTCTATTATCTTAATAAATCCTATGAAATGGAAGTAATCATAAAAAACTCATTAAAACGTCTATCTAATCGAAAAAGTGCAGAAAACATTTCGTTCAAATGTTGTTACATTGTTTATCAAACCAATATTCGAAATGCGTAAACGAAACAAAAGTAATCGGATGGAGTTAGACTTACGAGTTCTCCGGCGGGTAAAGGGTAAACCAAAATTCATGAGTACAAACAAATATGGCTCCCGCTCGACAAAAGTTCTAAAAGTTGTCGAAGTACTCGTACATCTTGTTCTATACCGGTAAACCTCCCGTAAAACGGTATTCAGATGAGCGTTTATGTCAGGATTGTCAGATCTCCACAGACCTGCTAGGTAGATTGTTCATCATAATCTTACATAAAAAGACAGAGACATGCGGACTAACTATGAACATTTTTGATTGTCAATAATATTGATTCAGATTGCTTAGGTAATTATTTAATATTATATGAAACGTATGTATTATTGTGTATTTGTAAATATCATTACCATATATAGTTGTGTAGTATAGAAAACCAGCTAAATATAACATAATGCAACAAGCCATATTGTTCGTAATGATGTATTAATCTGTTAGTGCAGTGAACCTAACTGTCACGTTGATGGTCGTGGGTTCGATTTATTTGTGACGATGAGCACAATAATTTGTTCTGTATATAAGAGTAAGAAAGCGTGATTCATAAGCAAAATTATCTTTATATCGCTATATATGATTTATGAATACAAAAAACGATTTTTAATCACCATAAAACGATCGGCTAATTTATGACTTACCCCGAATGACTCGGGTTGATAACGGATAATTAATTTCCATAATTTTGATAAAATTAAAATTATGCCGACATTTTATAAATTTGAAATTTAGGGTAAAATTGAAGTCTATCAGGCTTCCATTGATAAATATTCCACGTCCCAACCAACCCTTGTCTTTCGTAAACAAGCACAGGAAATAAAACATCAAAGCGACAACACTTTATTTAACGTCAAACTAGAATACTTTTTTCGGAGAAACGTCTTACGATGTCGGATATTTTATAGCCAAGTATACAATCATTAACGCACATGAGATCCTTTCTGCTATTGTTCCTATAACATCGACTGACAATATCGCAGAAAAGCAATAAAACACTTACTCAAGAAATAATATCGTTTTCAATTCTCTTGATGTTCCGTCTCTTAATATAAGTACTTGTACATTCACAAGGTTAAGGCGTAGTTTACTACGCTGGCTACTTGACCAACGCGGTCTTCTGCATTGGTAGAGTCAAACATTTTCTAACTTCTCCATTTAAGCGTTCTTTGTGCTGGGTCGCGGCACCATTGCTGTTTCTTAGATGGCAGCACCGTCGTCTAGTGAGCAATAATATCGCCTAAATGTAAGCTCCAACATCTAACCCTGGGGGTTCCTCACAACATTAATATACATCAATTGTCACTCAAAATCAGAAGATACTCCCACTAATAACACCAATAAGTGTCCTGAGTAAAAATCGAACCCAAAACAAGGCTCAGTTCTATCAATAAACCATACAAAATGTTACGCATAACATTCCCTTGTTAATCCTCTCTGTTAGACTGTAAGTATTTAGAACATTAAACATTTATTATTACACCTGGCAATATACGGGACAAGTCGGCTTAATCTGAAAGGTTTCGCTGCCGAGCGCTAATCCCGGCGTCTTCTCTGTCGCGGGTTTAAAACTACGCGCAGGATTGACTTCACTTGAAAGCTACTGAATTTATAATGTCTAGCCCTAAGTGCTCCTTTGTTTGATCAAATATGTATGTATGTAAGTACCGTAAAAATACTTAAGCTTACCCAGTTACGAAGTAAAGCTATTATTCACGATTACAATATCATACAAGTGACTATTTTATTGTCTTTTTATATAAAATCGAATATTACTAAAAGGTAAATCGTATTTTTGAAAGGCTTATATTTATTTGACTTGTCGTTTCAATTGAAGATTAGGTCTTTCCACTCTTCTTGGCTATTATTCTAATATACTTGTGGTCTAACCTCTAAGTAGTTTTACGCTATACTGTAATATTTTCGGTTTTCTAAACATTCGTGTCAACATTCAAGTGATTTATCAACGTTCCTTTTTTCTCGTCAATACTTAACATGCTATCTACTGTATTGTATACAGGTATTTGAAACATGTTGAAGTAAGTCAGATCTGTAGCGATAGAGATATTTGGTACAGGCAGGATGCTCTCTGTCCACCCCTAAGGAAATTAGCATAATCATATGATTTCCAAATACCTATTATAACATTAGTAGGTATTTAGAAACAGCCGCGATCTCACCGGCGGGGAGCGCATGAGATGGACTCCTTATAGATTCGAAATTAGTCAGGCAAACCCAAAAAAACACATGTAAGTCGATTATTTTGTTCATAACAGTAATTTTAATTCATATGCAAACAAGGTAACGTCAAAGACTAGTAACTTTAGTTCTGTACAGATTTGACGTAGATTATGTATAGAAAATTTAAATCCGTTAACTTGAGAGGCAACTCACCGGACGCTGTGATCCTTGAATCTTACTAAGATTAACATTCTTAGTTCGACACGATAGATTTACTCAACTTGAAAACAGCTGGTACTTTACAAGTTTACCTTTCAAACTTGGTTAGTGCTTAGATTTTCTAGTCAATATTGTAGTTTTTCTTGCCAGTATTGTAGATTGTACTATAACCAAGCGGCCTTAGATAATATTATGGTATGGTAGAGTTGGAAGTCAAATACTTATTATATTTTATTTTATTTATTATTATTTATTGACTAGGTATGTCAAATATGGAGACTGATAAGTAAAATTGAAAATTATAAAACAAAAGACCTCAAAGAAAACCTTAAATCTATCAAATTCTAATGGAAAAATAACACAGTCGTTTTATATTTTAATTTTGTAGAACGCGCCCATTTAACAAAACAACAATATATTAGGGGTTTATAACTGACAATAATTCAAAATAAACGTCTGTGTCGGTAGCGAACAGGATTTAAACTTCACTAGCAAATCATCCTGAAAATTTATACACGGACGTACAAAGCTTCTAAGTTCACGCTTTTAAAGGATTCTCCGGGCAGTAATACCAGCTTAGTCCGACAAGACGGATTTACTCAACTCTAAACAGATGGAATTTTCATACAATACGATCTGTTGGTTCTTCGATATTAAGGTACTTTAGCACTTTGCTGGTGTTATTTACGATTACGTAAAGTTCTACATTGACACCGATGTGATGCGCTCAAATTAGCTTCGTAAATGACTATAGAGACGTACATACGAGTACTCGTATATTCATAATCTTGTTTCCAGAAATGAAGACTTAAAATTTGTAAGACAACTAAAGAAATGTAACGTCACGCCTGTAATCCCCGAAGTTGTAGGCAGAAGAGTGTAGTACACCCCTATTTTAAACATTATTTTTATTTTTAAGATTAGCATAATAGGTATTTAATTAGTAAAATTATATAATAAATAGGTGTTATTAATTGACCACCAGTCAACAAACGCAGGTGTCGAAATATGAAACAAATAAAAATCTTTTGAATAATTCAGATACCAAACTCAACATCGGTCACGCTGCTTGATAAATTTTACGGAGACATCTTTATAAGATAAAGTAATTTGTTTCCGTTTTCACTATCTTCTTCGGTATTATTAAACTTTGATGATTTTTATTAAAATTAGACTTAAACAACAAAAAGGCTTGTTCAACCCCTGATAATTAGTCGTATTTGTATTCTAGTTCGCGCAGCTTAGACAAAGTCTTCGGACATCCTACGCAATTAGACAATACTGTAAACTTTCTGTACATAATATAAAAATCTTAAATATCACTATTGTCACGGATCTAATGTGCTCCTTCACTTACCGATTATCCGAATTAATCGATTAAGACAGTTGACTATTGGTCTCTCTCGAGTCCTGCATCTATCAACATTGCCAATGTATTCCAATAGCATCATCAGATAAAAATAAAATAACTATTGTTCTAGCTACAACTAAATGATAAATAATAGGATATTCTTTTCACGAAACATATTACATTAAGTACGTCCCAATATACTATATACATGAAGGGATATATTATACCCAGGTCTTAGTATCTAAGTCGTTCAAGACAAAGCAATTAGGGGGCGCGTGATTACCTAGATTTATTGCTTTTTGCGAGAGTTCTTTTAATCTTACAGATTAGAGCGGGAAGCCTGATTAGAGATAAAGTCATTAGTCAGTTTTAGAGAAAACCATTTTTGTATTTCATAAAATTAACAGTGTTGCTGGAAATAAAACGTGTTTTATATTTTGTTTATGATGATATGTAAGAATGTTTTATATAAAATATGTATGTGCATGATTGCGTGTACATGTTACCGCGTTCATACTGACAGCCTTTGAATCACCATTATTAACTCTGTAATCCTGTTGATGAGGGGTTTCCTGACGAAATGAGAATGTCTAGGAGCTGGTCTGTCACGCTGTCCAAGTGCAGGTTAGCACACTGCATATGCGCTAGAGAACATTATGGAGACATCTAAGTTGTGCAAGTTTCTTCGCGATGTTTCCCTCACCGTTACAGTATGTGATAATTAATACTAAAATGCAAATTCTTTTGTAAAGAAGCAAAAACAAGTAACAACACGTCTGAAATCCGCGAAGGGGTAGGCAGAGGAGTGTAATACGCTCTTAGGTTTCACCATTTATGTTTACGTCCCCCATGGAATAGAAGACGCTCCTATTGACACATACATACGTATTGAAACAGGTGGTGAGTCCGTTGTCATACACCGGGCGCGATTCCAGACTCCTAGTTATTACTACTACTTTGTAAACAGATGCGCACCAGAATTTGATCTAAGAACCAAAAGAATAGAAAACTAAATACGGATAGCTATGACGGCTTTTTTAAAGTGTGAAAAAGTATTATGCTATATTGTTATCCTGCAAGTTTAAGGAACATTCCGTACGAAGTGGCTCTAAGTGGTATGTTATAGCTAGGATAAAATTTTGATTTTTCGAGGCATTATAAATTTTTACTTTAAAAAAAATTTCAATAGAATGTAATGTACATAATATATATGTTCTTAAACAAACTTTTCTTATACCTTGTCACATAAATACTTACATTACTCAAACATTTATTCTGAGTGGAAACTGAACCCATGACCCCTGGCATAGTAATCAGGTTCAAATTCCATTGGACCGACGGATCAGTCAAAAAGATAGTAAATATACTTAACGCTAAAGTTATTTAGAAACTATATATCTTGCTCTACTGTTTGCTCTACGTGCCACCTTCACATCACAGAGTACCGAAATATTAGAACTGTTAAGCGTCACGCTCTAGATCCTGCACACTGGAGCTCTACACCGGATGGAGTTTCCCTAACAGCCCAAATGTAGCTTAAAGCTTTGAATATTACGTACTAGTTTCTGCTCTCCACTCGGAACATTGTTCCATTGTAACAAATGAACAATGACAGGAACAATAGAATACTGTAAGTAGTCACACACAGCACTTCCAACGTCAGACCTATTATGTATATACATAGTTACTTCCAATAACGGCTATATACATATGTCACTTGTATAGATTCGAAATATTTCTCTATGTAATCTGGGTCTCCGGCCCAGTGATTGTGACACTAATTGCTCATTAGAAGGGTTGTGAGTCTATCTATCTATCTATCACATCTAGAGGAAATATTTGTGTGATGAGCTTTAAGTAACTTTATGTCTTTTACTTTAAAAAAGTATCTAAAGAACTTAAAATATCCCAAAATACCTATTTCTTACGGTCGGTTTCACTTACTACTTTGCCACCAGCATAGACGATTTCTTACGTAGGTATATCATAATATTGTTTTTGTAGTTACAAAATATATTGTTTATCAGATTTTAAGTCGTCCTTCTAACCACAACACTGTCGCTCGACATCAAAACGTGGTTATCATTATTAAATTAAATCTAGATACGCTTTTGAAAACCGCAACATTTGCGACCGCAGGACGGCTTGGCTGTCTCAACAGTTTCAAATAAAGAACAGGAGAAAAACGGACCAATGGCCACGCCCCCTCTAAAAAATTCAAACATGGAATCTGAAATGCGAGTGCAAATTCTTGATTGAACAATAATTAATCAATAGAAAATATTAACTTGTAATTGTATTGATTATGGCTATTATAATCGTGGATCTAAATTTCACCCCATAGAGGTGTTCCAAGATATTATCAATAATGTTGTTACTAACCTATAAATATAGACACGAAAGAAACGAACTTTGATTACAGTGATTTGGGTGACCGAAAACACTAACAATAAAACTATATGTATTCATATTTGCTGTTTCACTTATGTGATGTTCGATATAATTATTAAAGATAATAATAACCTACTTCTGTCGGACGTTGGCTTACAAAGTTTCAAATTTCAAATTGTTTATTTGTTTTAACAATGCCTAATCAGATATCAGTGTTGCTTTATGCCTACTCCGTAAGGCAACTTGAATCGGTTACTGTCTTGAAATACTTATTGCAAATTTAATTTCAAAGAACATTTCAACTCCTTCGAGGAGACCTGTAAATAAATTCGACATACATTACCATAAAACAGGATATCTGTATAAACAATTTCATGGAGATTGAAAGAGACAATGGCGCGCGAAAGTAGACATACGATAAACTTTTCATGTTCGCATTCAAGGAAAAATTCCCATACTGTAGAAAATTACATTGCAATTGGTTTTATCCGTTCATGTCATGAAGCTGGAACCACGATGAAATAAAAGTCCATTTACTTATTAAAACTTTTAGGTTCACTAATCATTATTATGTCTTGCTAGGTTCCTTACAGGGTAAGCAGAGAGTACCGGGTACCAAATATCTCTGCCTTTACAGACTTGATGTGCTTCATCTAAATCATAAACTTATATGAGAAGTATTTACGTGATAACTCATCTTCTTCGGGAGCACCACAAGTAGTCCTACTTCTGATGTCAAACGGCATTATATGAAATTATAACTCAGTGTGAAATATTCGGGATTATAAATGCATATACATATTTGAAATTCTGAGACTGACACGTACGGAGGCATGCACATATATGTATATAATGGTTAATAAATTCACGACAATGCCTTCAGAGTGTACTGTGCATTCCGACAGCATTAACAACTCTGGCATGTTCATATTTATATATGCGACGATAGTAGATATTCATTTTTAATATTACATCATCATGAAAGATCCCTTACTTACGGGGTTGACAGAGAGCACCGACTTCCAAACATCTCTCTATATCGTTGCAGATCTGACATGGTTCTACACTCGTCACTCTTTTAACTTATATGTTAATTGTGTTTTATGTTTTAATTAATATTTTTAAAATGTACGAGTATATCAGCGAATTAATTGGCAACTCGAAAACAGTCTTAAAGCATTTCTTCGCTACACGCTAGGCATTGTGTATCAATACTGCCTTATTTAAACTAACAATCAAGTCCAAGTTGATGTAAAAGTGTATGAACTGTATGATTCATCAATTCAGCGATGTCCCGGTTCGCGATGGCTGACTGGTTGATTACGGTAGGCAGCTGACTCCATAATAAACGCTAAGAACCCTCTACAAGTCTTCATTCCGCTGACATCGGCTCTACTAAATAGGTCGTGAACTCATCGTGAGCGACCCAACTCTACAACGACGAAGTCGCTTTAAAACTCTACCGCGACGGCTCCGTATTAATTACAGATAATTCTGAAAATTATGTAATCGAGACCGTGTAAATTATAAGTTTCGTATTTTCATTACAATTGATTCTACATTAGTGATGCCCAATGAGGTACTGAGACAGATAAATGAGAAGTATACTAAGTAAATTTTTCATTGAGGAAACTCAATAATAGTATTTATTTATATATCACATAATATGACGATTGTAATTCCTGTAGGCGTAGGCAGGGGAGTGTGGCACTTCCATGCTTTATCAGTTGCATTTACGTTGCATCATGAAACAAATTATGAGCCAATTGCTTTTATACATTAGGCACAGATCTAAATTCCGTGACATTAGTATAACAATATTATCTGACCCGAAAATCGAACCTAAGACTTCTCGATCAGTAGCCGTGCTGGCCAACACTCTACCAACGAGGCAATAAACGCGGAAGACAATGAGCTATTTTTATATTACATAAGCTGTAGGTAGTTTCACATGTCTTTAAATTAAAAATTAAATAATAAATTAATATTGTATATAATCAACAAGTCTAACGTTAATAGTAGTTATCGAACTGACGCGAGTTATGAAATCAAAAACATCTACATATTAAAGTTCGATAACTGGTGAAAAACTCGATAAGTTCGAGCTATTTTCAAAAATAATTTCCATTTACCTACGCCGAAAATAACGTGAACGTTTTAAAAAGTGTTAGTGATTCGACACGTTCAAAGCCATTTGCGTTGTTGCCGCTCGAACCGTTTTGAAGGGACTGCAATGGAAAATCTAAAATCAAAAGCAAAATTTTTTGCTTGAAATTCTACGTACCTATACAATTTGTTTTTCTTCCAAATTTGTATTATCTACAAGAGAAAAGTACAAACGCATTTGTGATATTCTTTATACGAATGTAGAATACAATTGCTTCGTTGGTCGAGTGGTTGCAAGCGTGACTGCCGATCGGAAGGTCCTGATCCCGGGTCAGGTAATATTGGATTTTTCTAATTTAGACTTTCTAGTAGTGGCTCGGGGTTTGGATTTGTGTCCGGTGTATGGTAATAGGCTCACCACCTATTGCAAGGGACTTAAATATAACTGGTGAAATGTGGGAGTGTACTACACTTCTCTGCTTAACTCTTCGGGGATTACAAGCGTGACGATACATTTATTTACAATAGCTACTTCAGGTCTGTGAGTATAGACATATTTGAAGTTAATTGCTCTCTGTTTATCGAGTACAGAGACAGGTTGATACAACAATAATAACATGTGGCAAACCGAAATGAACTTGATCACTTTTCTTGGCAAATAAATTTTCGATAAATTTTATATTGATGTACGTAACCATATTCCAGTATGTATTGTAATGCAAACCACAGTTCAAAGCGAATTGTAAACTGAAAGGCCGAATCACTTAATGTACGCTAACTACTCGACATTTTCTGTGCGGTTAGCTCGAACTTTAACCCAACTCGGCGTTCGAAGTTCTCGAGCGGAAAGCTGAATCTCAAAGGAAACTTTCATTTGAATTTTTCATTTAAGCGACGTTCCATTTCATTTTGGTTACGATGTGTCTTTGATAATACCAAAAATGTGTTTCATTTAAAACAAAAAGAAGCAACGTCATGCCTGTAATTCCTGAACGGATAGGCAGGAGAATGTAGTACACACCCACTTTTGATCAGGTACGTTTACGTCCCATAATATTGTACAATAAGAAGTGAGCCTGTTGCTATACACTGCACCCAGACTCCGAGCCGCTACCAGAAATTCCTATTAGAAAATCTTACTTAGAAAACTATTAATAGTAGTAGTCCACCCGGGATTTGAATTCAAAACGAACAAGAAGAAGATTTCCGGATCGAATACTAACGGATTTTGACGTTATATAATATGATGTGTTAAAATGATTTTAAATTCAATTTACACTCGTTTGTGTCGTTTATGATGTTATTCGTGTTCATAATTTAAAAGATTATTACATACGATATAGAATGAAACATCAAAAACAGTTAACGTAAGTTACACAGTAATGTCAACTTATGTATATGTATGTATAACTATACCTAATCCCAAAGTATGCGAGACGCATTAGACACGGTCGATGTATCAGCGAGTATGTGTTCTCGTAACATCGTTAGACTCTACAATTACAGATAAGTTTGAGGACGCGTCCGTCCCGTAGAGTCGTTTAAGTAACATGTTATCAATCTCATAGATGTGAAGTTTGATCTTATTACTTCAATTTAATTTAAACCAAAGGATTTAATGTAAACTTCCAAGTGTGAGGTAACAAAAATATTCTTAACTCATGCACTGCCCTATCCTGCTCCCTCGTGTCCTAGAAGTGTAAAAGCTTACTGTTATTTGATGTCGTATGCCTAAGCAAATGTGTGAATACAGAAAAATGAAAATATCTACTTTCAAATAAAATTATCTGTTTCAAAACTTCCTTACGCTGAAATTTTTTCACGAATCTCGCAATAAAGCTGCTAAACGGTTAATGGATTCATACGTTAGCATTTTAAGTGACTCGAAGGAGGCAAAGTTGGAAAATTTTGCCTCGTCAAGTTCACAAAACTGCTGACAACTCAAGCATCGCCAAAAAGAAACTCTTAAATTTCAAAAACGCTGATAACTGCTCTCTTGATATTAAGTGTCTGTGTTCAAACTAGTTAAATATTATTTTAATAAAATTTTCAGTGTACCTCTGTCTCGCTCTCTCAACCTCCCTTTCTAGTGCTTGCCTGCGTAATCCACCTTTGCATATAAATCATAAATATTTTCAGCGTTATTGTACGTAAAGTAATCCCAAGATGACACTTCAACATAATTATTGCTTCGTATATCTACCTATGTTACAAGCTTACTCATTTGCAGATACAAATAATCACGTCTAATATTGTTGAAATGTGATGTTTTTTTATATATAATATTACGTTTATTTCTTAGTTTTGTATAAATGGTATAGGTGAAACAACACCTACATTATATCATAAATTACTATAAAAAAGCAAATCAAATCTCTAAGGATGCAGACATTCGGCACCCGTTGCTCTCTGCCTATATCGTAAAAGACTTGTCGTGGCGACATAACAATAATGTAAGTGAAATATAAGCTAACGCGATCAACACATCTATTATATAACCACAAATCAGTCGTCTAAGGCTGTATTCCTAGATGTATAGGTGTCTTTAATATCTCAAACCTAAGACTCATTAGTATAACGCAGGCCTGATAGCACAGGTCGAAGTCAGCCAGTGAATAATTTAGCTGCAGTGAGCAACCACAGTGCTTGAATTCAGACAGTTCAGGGCATAATAGAATAGTAGAGTACGTGGTTCGTCTATATAATACCTTTAATTATTACCCGAGTCAGGCCTCCTTTAAGAAATCACAAAAAAAACCTTTTAAAAATAATATTATATCCAAACGCAGGCTTTCCATGAAACTGGGTTAATTACAATATGAATGAGTTTTCCCTGAACCTAATAACCTTTCGCTACAATATAATTCATTGAACTTCCTTTAGACTCTCACAAACGGTTATACATACTATAACTCGGTATGTACCCAGGGGTTTCCCGGAGGATCAAAGGAAAATATCCGGGTCGGTTTGTCGGAAAAGGGTTTGTGGGTAGCAAAATCAAAATTGAAATTGTAATTTATTTCTCTGATAAATATTGATCGACGTATGTACTTGAAAACTTACAGGTATTAAAAAACACCCATGTCTGCTCTCACTTACTATGTAGTTTTACCTACTCTATGTATTTGGTCAAACAAGAGGAAACAATAGGTACTTACTACGTAAGCAGCATATTAAATTTAGAGTAAAACTTCTTTGTTTGCGCGAAGTTTTCTCGGCAAAGCATCCTCCATTTTCTATAAAATATCTTCAAATATTCCTCGTATCTCCCAAGTTGAGAAGTTTGACAACAACAAACAATTTCATAGTTAGATAAATGCTATTATTCTCTAAGTGACTTTTAAATTACGCCGGTTTTAAACTCTTCTAATGTATTCTTACTTTTATGAGACATTTTCTTTTTAATATAGTGATATTAATATCTTTTCTTTGCTTTATCTAGGACATATATTGTAACATACTTATATCCAACCCGCATGCCCAGCGTAGGATTAAAGCCAAAAACCCTCAGGAAAGGGTTATGTCCAATAGTGTATTGTGACAGATGACGATGATTATAAATAAACGTAACCCTTAATATATTTCGACATATTATATTACCCGTGCCGCCTACCATTCACAATAAAGAATTAGATTGCCTCAGTGAACGAGTGGTTGCAAGCGCGACAGCTAACCTTGTGATAATATGACTACGATTTATGTGTTACTATATGGTCTAGAAATTAACTGTAAGTTTCTCTTGAATGAATAAATGTTTGCATAAATAGATAAATATATAAACTCTAGAATGTTCAGACTACAAACAGAATATCATCGTTGCCTTTTAAATTATCGCTACCGTGCAGATAGTGGTATCATTGCGAGCATAAATTCAAGAAAATACATTGCTTTTTGTCACGCAAGGCAAGTTGATTAAATCGTTTAGGCTTTAGTTCGCAACTAGTGAGTTATAAAGTGAGACAGAAAGTCAATAATATGACAATGTAGAGTGATACTAGCTGGCCTGCTGGTACGGCGATTAATGAACTTGATTGCAGAGCCGGTCGTGACTTCGATTCCTGCGTTAAATATTTGTTGTTGTGTGCCCAAGTATTTATTCTGTCTTGATGTAAAATAGTATTTATGTTATAATAAATTTATGTCTTACATACAGCTCTAACTGCCTCGTTGGTCGAGCGGCTGCAAGCACGACTGCCGATCAGAAGGTCCTGGGTTCAAATCCCGGGTCGAGTACTATTGGAATTTTCTAGTTTAGATTTTCTAGTAGTGACTCGGAGCTGATGTGTGCCAGGTGTATGCCAATAGGCTCACCACCTGTTCCATTGTGGGACTAAAACGTAACTGGTACATAGTGGGGGTAGTTCACTCCTGTGCCTACCTCTTCGCTGATTAAAGGCGTGATGTTACGTTTATTATTATTTTACGTAATCGCATTACGCGATTATGTGCTATACAACTGATTTTCCTATTTGACATTGACAACTATGAGATAAGAATTGTTAAGACGAAATAAACCAGTTTCATGTAATAACATAACTAAATTCAAATCGTACACGATACGGTCAGTATTGTCGATCTCAATGAGTGGCTGTTGGAAGATTGATTGGTTTTGGCAGCACTAAAGACAAGTTATAAGCACGAACTGATACGAAGTTCACTGAGTCAGCTAGTTAACAATAAAATAAAATTAATTAATTTACAATAACATCTTGAATATTTTTTAACCACTGCGTTAACGCGTGAAACTAGTGACAAATGAGAAAACATGGCAGTGTTATTTGTAACCCGCACTATTCTAATTGGAACTATTTCACCTATTCGAAAATGTTTGCGAGTGTACCGTAGTTCTGTTCAGTGAATACATACATAGGTATTTATGGCGATATCATACATAGGTCGTTTCGCTATACACACTTGCATGTTAATGATAACGGTTAAAGATTGTTTATTAGATAAAATAGCATTACGACTATATTTCTCCGAAGGGGTAGACAGACGTGTGTAGTAATCCCACTTTAAAGCAGATATATTTTACGTGTTATGGAATAGAGGTTGAATCCTTTGCCATTAATATTATTTAAATTTGCTTATAAGAAAAACGTTATAAAATAATAATAAATTAAATATATTATCTGTGAGTGACATGACAGACTACTGAAGGTGATTTTTGTGTTGGGTTCACGTTTTATTTAAAGGAACCAAAGAAATGAAGATATTTAAAGCCTCAAACAAGACAAATGCGAAGTTAATAAGAAAAAAATTCGTTACGGTCACTTAGTCACGTGCTGCTCGCTTGCCGCTCAATCGCTTGCGATGCGACCGTCGCCAGAAAGTGGTCCCGGATAGCAGCAACGGAATATTTCCGTGCCAAATTATATTCAAATATTGAACGTAGGATATTGAAATGTTCAATCACTTATTTCGCAAAATATATGTTTGCTGTTGGTCGAAATATAAAATTGTGTACAGAAATAGGTTATTGTATTCCGTACATATTATGTTTGTATATACGTTTGTATGTACGTTTGTATGGCTAGTATTGTATAACATATATATCTTGAATATTGCAAATAGAAACCATAAATATTCTATATTTTAAATGATCAATAGGTACATCTTACATTTCATCGCTAGGAGGCTGCATTTGTTTTAATAAAAGAACGATTGACTAACGAACGAAAGAATGAATGATTTGACAAATGAACTGAATGAACGAATGAACAACTAATCGTTATTATTCTTTGATCCGTTTACTATCTTCGCACATCACCTATTGTTTCACATCACCATTTCGTCTTTCTATGACGCAGTCAGGTTTTACAGAAGACACTGTTAGGACGTAGGGTGTGGACTTACTTTTAATTACCAGTGTACCATTTAAGTAAAGTTCTACACACGACACGCCCTGTCTGTCTGTCTGCCGAGTAGAACGGTGAGGGGACACGGTTACATCAAACTGTATATTTTTTCAGTGTGTTTACTTACCCCAGTTCCCAGATGTGACGGCGAGTTGTTTATTTACTATACCAGTTTCCATATGATGCATATATTATTTTCCGATCTAATGTAACAATATGTGAAATATAATTGGATATATGTAAACGTATATAATAGTACGATACATATTTTGTTTAGGCGTCTTGTTTTATCTCCCAACAACAATCTGCCAATCACATCAGTAGAGGCTAGAGAAGTTTTAAATCCAAACTCCAGTACAGGTCATATAATTAAATACAGTAACTTATAAACGAAAGTAAAATGGCGGATATATTACATTTTAAAACATAACACTCACATCGTAAATAACTGTAATGTAAAAATGTGTAAAATTGAATAAACGTTTATGACATAATGCTCCAATACATACATAAATTGTATTATCGTAGCTCGAAAATTATTATTCCCCTGAAACCTTAAAATATGTTACTGGCGTTCAGCCAGCTAACCGATGCCTGAAATCCGAAATCACAATCAAAATTTAACCCTAACCGAAAGACATAAAGTTCAAAATGCAAATCTCTAGTAAATACACGTACAGTTGAACATAATAAGTTGTTTTGCTCTATAATTGAATAAAATATATAAAAGTTCGGCTCATAATATAAAACCAGGCCAAAGGAATAATAAAATTTTAATAATAATGTTAAAAATTACTTCTATTATTAGTAATCTTAATCACACGTCCTATCACTCTTCTCTTCTGCACGCTGCGGTTATTTACACCACAAATACTTTCATCGTTACTAAAAATTGATAAAGCTGTTTACCAGTATACTTACAGAACAATGCTCAAGGTATGTTGCAAATATCGTGAACATGTGCTATTGGCCGTTTAATCATTGTAGCCGTTAAACAGTAATATTGTATTATCAAGTATTACATTACCCTGAAGGGCGACAAACACTCCTGTCAATACATCATCGTCATCTTCAGCACAAAGGCCTCCCCTAATCGGCGCCACTCCTTCCGGTCCTGGGCCTTTCGAATCCAGCAGCTTTCCGCTGTTTTCTTCAGCGACCTACGCTCCTTTTACCGAGAGGTGGTCGCCACTCAATGATCTTCCTTCCCCAATATGTAAGTATGAAACTAGTTTGGAACTTAAATATTGGCTTAAGTGCGTCTTGACCCTCGATGTTTATCCGGAATACCTATGAGTAATCGAAGAAGACGTCCCATTAACATGCGTGTTGTTGTCATACAATATTAATGATTTTGGAGAGATCTAAAAGAAGGTCAAGTCACGAGTAGTTTCAAGAGATAGGTAATACTTTGATTATAATAGAAATACTGAAGTTAGTGAATTCCGTAGTCAGTGAAAACCTTTATTTCCTACCTAATGCTACGAGATGTAGGCGTTGCTATATATCTGTTTTATTCTTTTGTAAAATATAGAAAATTTTGTTTCGAGACAATGACATAAATGCCATTGTCTCGTAACAGTAATGAGACAGCGTTTGCCATTTTGTAAAATTACACTTCTTGTTGTAAAGCGAAACAATGTTACGATTTTATCAGCTCCTTGCCAAGTTTCCGATGTAATACCGTATAGCTCCACGATTATTGCCGAGATACAAAAAGTCCTTATTCCAGACGAAAATCAGGCGAATACAATATCGTTAGGCTACGTTGTGACCGATTGGTATATTCGCTTTTGTAGTTTTATTTGAGATTCAAACCGTTCCGAACATCTGTGTACACATATATCATTATTCCATATCATTAAAATGTACTTCTTTTAGGTATTGCATGAGAGTGTAAATTATTCGAAAGATCGTTAATTTTGAATAGATACATATATCTACTTAAAATCAACTGTCATTCATATATAATTTGTTATTTAAAAATAGGTCTTTTATAGCCATAATATGTATTGTATTATGTATGTAAATACTTTCCTGAGCGATAGCGGAAACTCGATTGAAGTGAAAGGAAATCTACATCAGTAGTCTCGCGCCCACGCCATTACAACGTTTAGATTTTTTTAAAGGACGTTGTCTCATTACATTGTCCTGGCTATCAAATTGTCCTAGCGATCAAATAGATTAATTAGGTACTGACTGATGGGAGAATCAGAAGTCTCGAAATCGGCATGCGTGTATGAAGAAAATAATGAATGTGAACGACACACGTCAGGTAATTAAGGATATGATAAAGAAGAAATGTAGTAAAATCATTTATAATATGATTACACAACACGATGAGTTATAACTCATAAATGAAAACATTGTAATTTATCGTAGGCCATCCCGGGAGATCAGCCGCGATAAATTATTTTGAGTGCGTCCGAATCGACTATTCAAAGCAAATATTTGTTGCAGTTATAGGGAACATACGCAAATATGTATTTTAAAGTACAAATTGTAGTAAAATATTCTAGATATAAAAATATGGTTCCTTAGCAATTTGTTGGTATATGTACAGTAACATCACGCCTATAATCTCCGAAGGGGTAAGCAGAGGTATGTAGTACACTCCCACGTTTCACCAGTTATGTTTACGTTCCATGGAATGGCTGGTGAGCCTATTGTCATTGTATGTATCTAATATGTACTTTTTATGTTAAATAAGACCTATGAACATTTGTGTACATTTTACGTTTAACTCAGGCCTAGTAACTATACCAGTCGTTGTGCAAAATACGCTTATAGAAGACATTTTGATAACAAATACCTTTCTGGCAATAATTGAATATACTTAAATGTTGGCAACGTAAATATGATACTGTAAGTTTTAAAATAAGTCCAGGTGAAGCTTTCCACAATAATGTCAGTACATTGTTCTTTCTCGAGGACTTTACAGTACCCTTCGAGGGATGTTGCACGTGTCTTGAATAAAGCTATCAAGCTGACTTAGTATCGTGCACGTACAAGCTAAGGGCTTGAGATAAACGGAACGCACGGTTGAGGCACGATCATCTATTTCGTCGAAGCGGGAGAAAAATATCTGAAAGGGCTCGGCTAACAATAATTTTGCTGCTATTAGCCGACTGATACCTACAAAAGATAAAAAATGTTGTAGTTAAGTTGTATTCGTTGTTAATGAACAAAATATTTTTGCGACGAACGAAATAGTCCAAGCAAAAGAGTGAACGCTTAGATATCACAGAAAAATTTAGGAAGTAGACAAAGGAAATAACATAATATAGAGTTAAATGATATCCAAGTCGTAAATAGTCTGTGAGTGTGAGATACGTACGTTATTTTCTGACTTTAATGGGTCGTATAAGAGTACGAGTGGAAACGAAACAATTTATGATATGAACGAATATGAATGTATCATGTGCTGGCAGTTCATATTTATATTCATGTACTACATGGTCTCTCTATGTGGAATTTCCAAGAAGGCTTCCCGTTAGAGCTCTTCTACCGCTCGATATCGGTTGATAACAGTCCTATTAATCTTTTCGTTTTTTGTTTGATTTTACTCAATATCATCAGTGTTCTTATACTGTTTCAACTATGGTTCGTTGACTCGTCTTAAAAATATAGCCTTTGTGTTCACATAGCGTTATAAGCAATGTTTTTTTGTGATAACAATAATCGACTTAACGCCTATCATCAACAAAAATGAGTGTTTACTCGCTTACAGAAAAATAACCTTTAATTTTTTCGTAACACAAAAAATGCGAATATCCTCGCGAGAGTTTCCGTTCTTAGAAATATTTTGCTATAGGGTTTTATGAACATTATATAAAAGAATTCCATTCACCTATCGGGTCGGTGGCCAAAACACAATAGAAATATTAGGCTTTTGTATGTTTGACAGTGAGCTTCAACGCTTCAACAACAATGTCTTCACCTTCTCGGTCATTGCTATTGAACAAAAATTTGAAAATTATACATTGGTAAATAGTGCTATTAAAACGGTCACCCGCGATCTTTCATTATGTAAAGTCCGAAGTTTGTAATCCTTGACTTTACATTATTTAGATTATATGTACATTATGTAGAGTCATGAAATATACAGCCGATTGTGTAATAATGACACTAAATTACGTGGTTATTTATCGTATGACAGCACGATGTCTTTATTATCTTTGGAAGATTATAATCATGACGCGATCTTATGTAGAATCATAAACTGTTAGCAGTGATTATTATGTGACAATTGTACAGTACTAAGTACTATGGGGTAACCTATGACGACAGTATCTAAATTAAATCTAAGTTTAATCAGTATCTAAGTTATGTTATGTTCCACACGATGTTGGTTACGCGACTTAACTTGTAAAAGACTACGAAAACCACACTTAAAATTCAACCGTCAGACAGACCAATTACAGATAATAGAAGAAACCAATATCTTTTCTAAATAACCATATTCTATACACGATACCACTTCATGTATAGATTGATACTTAAATGTAGAGTTATAAACCGTAAACGGGGTGCCCTAATTGGCTCTACTAAGTGCTCGTTTCCATCTTCAATCGACCCTTTATATAGATACGTCCAACGTCTACTAAAGAAGAATTTCGATAAATGAATTTTTTAGACCTGATTTATTGATGTAAAACTTATATCGTATTTGATCCCTTATATTTGCATATACCTATATACATATATATTATTATTCTTATGTCACTTATTTACTCAAAGTCCTATTTAAAGTCTAACTTGATTTAAATACACTCTTAATTTTTACAAACTTAATTTTAATAATTTTTAAACTTGTATTCTAAGGATATCTATTTGTTTACATTCTTGAAAACATATTTATAACAACAATATAAATAACTACGAATACCATATCACATATGAAAATAATTGAATATTTGTTCGTTTGCGAAGTTAATTATTGAATTCTGACAAATATTGAATCAATATGTTTATCTCAATATTTTCCATCAAAATTTGATCATGCGAGAACAAAATTAAATATTGGATATCAAATATATCGGACAATTATCACCCATAATTCGCAACTTAAAAAGCTGAAATGTTTATCATTTGAAGCAAACTAGTTGTTTTAAGCGCAGCTAGTTTATTGAAAATTGTGGTTTTAGATTTTTCGACCGTAATCTATGTATGTGTACTGTACATGTATATGCACTACGTATGTGTAATGTACGAAACTAACAAATTCCTGAAAATTCGAGCAGTTTTAATAATTTTATTAGTTATTCATTCATTTAATGAACATCATACATTGTGACAGCTGTCATTCGTTCTTTGACTTTAGGCGCAGCTAAGATAAATCAGAAATAAAAAGGCGGTGGAAAAACACAATAGAATGCAAGTACCTATGGGAAAAATTGTATATTTTTTCCGATAATAAGCAAAAGAACCCTCATTAGCTAGATAAAAATATTGTTCATATGAAATAGAAATCGCTTGCCATAAACTCGTAGACAATTTTATTTTTTCTTTACGTCAACGAACGAATAATAATACAAGAAAAAGTCTTATAAGGATTTTTCTCCTTAGCTATAACTAATGATTCAGATTCCAGGAGGATATTCCTTTGCAATCACCTTGAGGCAGTTTTTATATAGGTAACATTTCATTGCGTCTGAAAAGTAATGTGGAAGGTTATTGCCTCATTTATGTTTTGCTGCATCTGCTATATTTGTAGGTTCATGTGAAATCTAGATCTAATAATATTCATATACTAGCATTATAATTATTCTCGGTGCGTGTATGAAGCGGGTATTTTTTGTACGTAGATTTATATGGGAAAACAAGCGGGTAGGCTACCTAGTAGTAGGTGATCACTACAGTACGTAAACATCTGCAACACGCGGGGTATCAGTGATACGTCATCAACTTTGTAGGAGATTTCTTTTGGCAATATTTTTAAAGAGCACCATGTAATACCGCGTAGATATCATACGAGAACGAAGTTCATTCTGATTTATACAAATACGCGGTAAAAAGATTATTATAGCCAAACGGTGATGTATCGATATAAAATCGGATGGATATTTATTATTCTTGTACGTCACTTGTCTACAATAACTATAATGAAAATAGAAAGTTATTGTGTATTTCATTTGATTTAAGATCCACCAAAAACATATTTTTTTAATACATAAACACGCAAAACGATTCTATTCGATCGAAGTAAACATATTTTAAGCCGTCTCCGCTCCCCCGAGAAGCCTAAAAAAGTCATGAAAAATTTTATAACAAAATATAAAGAACGATTAAGGCCACTGCGTAATTTTGTCTTTTCATCAAATAACAAGCGAACAGCGAAGAGTAATGAATCAGAGAACGTAGAAAAATGCCTTAACTTTGGACAACGTCATAAAAAGTTTCGTGTCACATAGCCGGCGACTTTTTGGGAAATTAGTGACCTCATGCTTAGTTCGTTTTTACAGTTGCCATTATGATACTAGTTATTTCTTAATTGTCATCTTCATCTTATCGTAAAATCTAGGTCATGTTTAAGTTTGGACTAGTATTAGTCATTGAAACAAATTCGTGATGACATAAGTATGTATGTAAATCACCTTTTGTTTGAAATCTTTACATTCTTTACATCTTACTCACACATTTTTAGAAATAAATTATTCAATTACGATAATTTTCAACCCTTTCATTTACGTCTCTTGAATCTTCAATAAAAGGTGAATAAAAAAACCATCACAAAAGATAAATCAATTGTTGACTGACTGAATGAAAGAAAAACGACCTTCAGTTCAAATAATAAGCATTCAGCCGTGCGCCGTGAATGAGAGAACACAGGAAAAGGCCTCGAACTTCGGACAAGATTACTGAAAGTTTCGACTGGAGAGCTTTCTGAATTTTGTGAAATATTAGTACCAACGATTAGGGTCCTTTTGCACTTGCCACTGGCACTCTTGTTTATTATTGTCAATTTGATTTGTACTTCTTCAAGTAAGAAGCGAAGATTAAACGACAGTAAAAGAAGGAATATTTCGAACATAATCTGAAATATCCAGCTTTAAAAATTTAATTGTTAAATCTAACACCTTTAAAAAATAAGAATCAATGAGAACCTAGTGGTTTAGTGTTCAGCTTCACTCGCTCCGGTGCACGCGATTTTATAAAAATATAAGTTTTAAGATAAATGACACATGCTATAACGATGCAGAACATGGCGAGGAAATATACGGACCTTACAGTTTTCAAAAAAACATTCAAGGCGTATAAAGTTTGCCAACCCACACTTGGCCAGAGTGATAGCCTATGACATTAAACCTTTCATTCTGAGAGGAGAGACGCGTACTAAACGACCTAACCAACTATTTACGAGTACTAAACTCTGTAGAATTCCGCTTATTTTTTTAATCCTTATCATGTTATGTTATATCATTTCTGTTGTACAACACGGGTATTCCTTTAGTTATATTACTCGTGTGGACCGACCGTCACATAATACGACCTTACTCGTGTAATACGACCGACAATCAATCGTGGAAATCTATGCAACTTTACAACATTATGCCCACAGAGTCGTTTAAAAGTAGAAGTAATGCAATCGCCCTAAAATTTCCAAGAATCCTGACATAGTTCGGGAACCTCGGAACATCGCTTCCAATAAAGTTCCTGTTACATCTGACGGTGTAAATCAGGCGTATAATCAAAGTTAGTATCGCCTTTCGTTCAGCGACTTCCGGGAAAACGTTTGATTGATTTATGATAAAAGTTTCAGAGTGAAATATTCCATTGCTCCCGTCAAGATCTTAAAGCTGTATTCGAAATAGCGCATTTATGTTTCAAAGGGCAATTTTGAAGAACAAAATCTTTGTTAAATATAATATATTTTTTTAGTAATTGTTATGCAATGTTATTTTGCATGTTACTGTGCTACATCATTGTTTAGAGAATAACTAAAAAGTCTCAATATGTGGTTAACTGAATCTTTTGAAAGATATCAGAAGTAAAAAAACGGGAATTTGAAAATTCTATCGCTTCCTAACGATATGATAATTAAAATTTTCTTGGAGACCACCTGCGGTCCGTGCCGGTCCGTGCGGGAAGTGCGCGAGAAGTAGGACTGAGATTCAGTACCATGGCGGAAAGCTGGGTCTGAATGCGCAACTCCACCCCACAGAGAAGAGAGTATCAAGAGAGAGCAATATCCCTATCCTTAGTACTAGTAGATTAATTGAGTGCGATATCACTTTTTATAGGAATAGCAGACAAAAAGCAGGTAGGATAAGGATCGTTAATGCATGTATGACGTCATTTGGTCTTGTTTATTCCACCAACGTTTTGTTGTTCACGTTTATAGAATTTTGTAAAATGTTCGTAAATATGCTCTTGTCTATACTAAAAACAAATGTTTATTTCTTGTTTTAATGTCTCAAACTGTATCAAAAGCTATCTTCCAGATTGTTAACGGACATTCACTGATAACGCTGAATGAGCGACACTGAGGCTAATGGGCGGGCGAAAGTCCATAATAGATTAACTGTATAAGTACATATAATCCGACAAACATAACTCGCTCTAAATTATACATATAATCGTGTACGATATTGATTTATTGTTATTTTACAATTAATAATTAATATTAAGTATTTAGACAGTCTATTTAATGTCATATTGATTAATAGAATATTAAAGTAATTATTTCCATTGTTATAGGTGGCGCCACAATCGTAGTTAGAAAATATTATGCTACAAAAGTGAAATAATAATTAGGTATGTCCGTTCAAAGTAATGCTATTGCTAGTATAGTATAGTACCGCTAGTGCCTATTATATGTGTGTATATAAAATCTCTATAAATGTACATAATGAATGAATTGACTGCCTCGTTGGTCGAGTGGTTGCAAGCGCGACTGCCGATCGGTAGATCTTGGATTCAAATCTCGGGTCGGGTACTATTGGACTTTTTAATTTAGAATTTCTAATAGTGATTTGGAGTTTGGATCAATGCCCGGTGTATCTCTATCATCTATTTCATGGGACTTAAATTAAAATACACTCCTCTGCCTACCCCATCGAGGATTATGGACGTGATGTTACGGTTTTTGTTACTAAAGAGAAGGTGCACGTCATGTAGAAAGTTTCCGAACTTTATTTCTGCATAATCATCGTTTGAAACGATACAGAAAGTGTGAGGAAGTTACGTAACCAAAACTTAGGAACTTAGTTTACAAGCAATCCCCAAGGCGGATATATAGCTGTTCCATTTTAGAGCTGAGAAAATTTCTAAGTGATTTATGTAACTTTTTCTAGGTCACAAGAGTCGTAAGTGGGTTACTGAACGGTAGACTCTTTGGCACGTATTTTGGATACATCAATTTGGTGTATTAAGACGCTGGTCACTTAGTAGTCACGTAGTTCAAAAAGTATTTAATATATGTGCATATAGGTACCACAGACTGATAACACACACATGCAAAAGGGCAATATACGCTGAAGCATCACGCATTAGTGCTAAGTGTAATTTCCATAAGAACCGTGCTTTTTCCACGTAAAAAAGCAGCTATATCATATTCTGATCCATAAAATATACGGGTATCTTTAGAAAAAATCAAACTGATTCCGGCAGAGCGCCGCTTTTATAGTATTTGTTCGAAAACAAAAATATTTTGCCGCTCAAATAGCACGCAAGTAAAACCATTTAATAAATATATATATGTATGTATTTCTTTTAAAATATTTATTAGCAATGTACCAAATTATAAATGTAGCTATACTAGTTACTCATGTAGGCTGAAAGGTGAAATAACTCAAATGTTCTGACATTTGATAGGTTTCATCAAAAATTCACGAATTGTAAATCAATTATCAGAAGGCTTCGATGTATAAAATTGAAGCAATAATTTTCTGTTCATCATTTAATGAATATTGCACACAGAAAGGAATTGTAAATGATATTCTTTTGAATTATACATGAACATATTATTTTTAGGGTTTAAAAACTTCACGGTTTGTTTTAAGAAAATACAACACAGTTTTTTAATATCTTAAGCTCCATTATAGTTACAGTTTTGGACTACGCGTACTGTTTAAAAAAATAAATGCGGTAGTGAACGCAGCCGGACAAACGTGTCACAAAATATTTTTCTTCGGTTAAAGGTTAACATATTTTTTGATACCTATTACTACCAATAAAATAATATATGGTTTGAAGGATCCGCCTAGTTGGATACGTTGACCATAAACGAATTGTCCCAGGAGTAACGACAAATTTATTGACCGACAATGTTACCAGCCGAGAATATGATTAGCCAGCCGTAACACAACTTAGCCGAGTGTACCTAAACCCCAAAACGTATATAAACGTCCTCTAGACAGAGTACATTGTGTATTAAAGCGAGATGCAGTAACAAGATTGCTATTACGGTGTTAGGAGCTCGCTCGGAACTGTAATCCGTTTACGTGATACTGCACCTGAGCCATCGACGTATCCGACGCGCAGAATAAACAACACGTGTAAAAGACAGTATATAACACGAGTACATACTTTAGGATCTTATTGGAACGGCACAGCGGCTTCTTTCGATGCGGTTTACTTGCTTGATTGTTCACATAACACAATATGTCCCCTATGAGCAATATGGAAATATTGCTCCTCACCTTCCTCTTACGGGAACCTAAGAGGGAAGGTGAAGGGGTGTCATACGTACTGCCAGTTTTCAGTTTGATTATACGACCTATTCAATACGGGATGAGTCAATTATCATCCACGGGGCACAAGTCAAGTATAAGTTGTATAATAGGAATCGCTAATTGAGCGATAAGGCCGTCTATTTCGAACTGCTTTGTCATTTTCATGTAAACCTTGTCCTCTGTTTTCAAAATTATTAACATCATCATCATCATTATCAGCCTACTTTCGTCCACTGCTGGACATAGGCCTCTCCAATTTAAAATTATAGCTTACATACATAAATGTTAATGTATCATTTTTCGTCTGCTTCTCTACCAACTGGTACATGGGGAACGTGGGGAACTGGGACATGGCGTCCACAATTCATGTTTTATGAAGAGACCATTTTCGAATATTGGGAGAGTAGATACAATTGACGACAATAATTTTGTATGAATAAAGTAATGAGGTTATATAAAAAAAATAACTTACAAGGTTCATTTGCTTACAGTGGTGTCCTTATCAGCTTGTTTCCTTCCACTGATGGATCTAGGTCTCTCCAATAGCACGCCACTGAGCTCTTCGTATCCAACAGCTGAAGGCACTTTGCGGACATCATTACTCCCCTTAGCTGGATGGCGTAGTATGCTCGCCGAGGCATGATCACTACTCCCGAATGCGTTAACTCCAACGGTTATGATAATTATATCCGAATTTCCAATTAGTTTATTATGATAATGCGTTCTTATTAAAAGGAATATATTTAAGAACGTCTCGGAGAGCAACTAATGAATTTGCTTGTTTTAATGCTCGCTGTATTATTAATGTGCTCGGCAAAAACGAGACGTATTTGAGGAAATTATACGGTATTCAAAAGCGGAAAGCTTTTTAATATTTCGGATGAATAATAATACACTCTCTATAAATTTCTGGTGAGTTTTACACTTGATGATACTTTACAAAATTGATGATTTAAGTATGACATAAAGCTACAGAAAAGTTCTGAAAGAACTGTCTCACAAAACTTATTCAATCTCTAGAATCTTGACAGTCATTGGTACAATTTTCATAAATTCTTTCATTTGTCTCATTTTATGTCTCATCTCCATTCTCTATTTTAACGGATAAATGAAACTCATTTGTTAAAGAGACTTAACAATTGATATATCGTTCGAAGTAATTTATATTATGATAATGTAAATTTATGATAAAAGAAAACAATATCTATAGTATTGTTTTTCTTCAATACTTAAATTCGACGGTGAATCATAACGTGAATCATTATGCACAGAAACCTAAATTTTAAATCCATTTAAATTCCAATAATATGATGCTCTATGCTCGAAGCCTGCTCACCTAGATAATAATAAATAATAACAATGAAGTTTTAGCAGGCTTCATGTCCACTCCCTTAGGTAATAATAATAATATATTAAGTAATTTATAGCCCAAAGAAAAAATTGGACAGAAATACCATATCTAATAAAAGTGAGATCAGCAGACGTACTCGTATTTAGCGCTCGGTCCTCTCCTCCTACCTGCCTCTTAAAGATCTGATTATACGAGTAGATATAAACATATGTAGGGATCTAGAAATTCGAAAAGATTAATGTCCACCTTACCGTTACACTCAATTCCTTAATATCACAAAAATAGTCTCGTCACGATTAATTTAACTCGTCGTGCGGAGAAATTGCCGGCAAGTGATAAATGAAGCGGCCGCCAGAGGTCGCTACTGTGCCACGTCTATTCTCATGCAAATGAGATATCACAAGCGAGAGCCGTTCGCATATATCACTTGGCATTTCATATAACTCACAAATAATTCTATTTTGTGACAGTTTCCGTATAAGCCCAATTCGAAGTACGAGTACATGGACATTTGATGGATTTAGGTACAGTCAGTTATGTCGGTACAGTCGCGTTCGGGCTATTAATTTCGTTTTAATTTCTGATCTCAATATTTTTGAAGCATTTGTACTTTGCATTTAACAGATATTCTGTATGCATATGGTATTTGTAACTTAGTTATTATGTTTTATTGTAATTTTTCAAGGCTAAGTATTGAACAAGACGCAGAGACAGAAAATGTAATCTCATATAATCTCTTCACATACAAAATACGTAAAATTGAGAAAAATGAAACACTATTTCAAATATGATACCGTTGATAAATTACGAGCACAAACAAACTGTACCTACAATGAAATTAATCTCAGCAACATAAATATTGAAGAAGTGAGGCATATGGCTACGAGACTGAAGAAAAAACTGCTAGCTTATGATTAATGAAACAGCCGCTAGGAGTCGCTACCATGCCGCCATAATTCTCATTCAAATGAGTCTTTAGCAAAAGAATCTATTCACATACGAATATAACTGACTTTTTCAAGTTGCTCGTAAAATATAAGGCTTTATTGCATTTTTCATAAGCCGTCACCATCTTGGAATGATCGTAAAATAAATATGAAAATTGTTTATGTTCCTAAAGTGCCTTATAAATTGCTACTTGCATGTTATGTACACGATTCGCTAGATGTCGTTACTGTGCTTTTACGATTTTATGCAAATTGAAAATTGTTTTTTAAATTGTAGGTATCAGATTTCAAGGCATTTATCATATCTCTTGAACTAAGATATTATAGATACGTATTTATAATACGGTAATATTTTTAATTTAGGTATAATTTTTTGTTGTTCTATCGCGCAACTTTATTAAATATCTTTAATAGATTTATAATACATTTTAATACGATCTATTTTGTTACGTTCGCTTTTATGAAAAAAATTAAGTTTTAGGCGTCATAATATGTAGTAGGTATCCTATTTATGTAGCCCAATATATTATTAAGGTTCACGTTTTTTTTCAAAATCCTATGTCCTCATAATTATTATGTACACCTAAAGTAACTTCTTTCTTAAAACGCGCGTTATAAAAGCACACGCTAATCGCTAGATATACTCTGCCTGTCACGTTAGAATTTCCACCGCCGCACGGCCATTAGTTCTCATATATTATAACAGTGTACCAACATTATGCAGTACATACTGCATTTAACTGGTCAACACGCTACACTAGCTACTAGAGCGAATGGAGCAGTTGTAACAAATTAAAAAAAAAAACTGCAACACAAGGAGCGGAACGGGCTTGTGCACTTATCGTAAATAACCTTCTCAATGTTCAGTACCTTACACTTAGGCACCTTGCACTCGATGTATGAACATGTTAGAGTTAACTCTCTCTTCTAATACTCAACTCTATCTTCTTCTGCCAGTAAGTAACAATCGGTATCAAACCTTTTATCTTTGCACTTCTCGGATCTGCTATTAGAAGGAGAGAAGACTAAGGCCATATTCAGTTACTCTGTCAATAGCTGTTTTTTCAGATTTCGCGCGCCTTAGAGTGCAGTTCCTCACTCACAAGAAAACAGGTACAGTTACCAAAATGTCCTTGATTGTAATTTCCTTGGTGTTTGATTTTTAAAACGCATACCATCTTCCGAAGAGGCGCGCGTCTTTTGTTTTATTCAGAACTGCCGGAAACCGGAATGAAACGTTTTGCTCGTAATCGAACACATAATTTCAACTCAGAAGGCAGGGAAACTGCTTAAATAACAAGGCAGTCAACGACAAAACACAATATTCTCATTCTAACTCGATATTAGATTTTAAAAATATTTAAATATTCTATACTCGACGATTCTCTGAATATTTAGATTTTTGACCCGTATATATACACGTATATACGTTTTAGACGAAAATGCCCGGAAACATTTTCCATTCCACTTTAAAAGCAAACAGTTCGCTCAACTTTCGTTCAGCAAATGAATTTTTTAATCTGTTCGGAAAAGTTTGCAATTGCAACTTTGAGGCAACTATAAATTCAGGTGTAGTTCGCTGCTATGTACATAGAATTTATTTTAACCAATAACTAGTTTATATTTTCTAAGTCATTGTAAATAGAAAATAATCCTACGTGGACAAAGTCAGCATGTGACATAATTTTTGATAATAGTAATTAAGTGTGAATATAGATTTGTTTTTAAATATTGAAATGCTACTTTAAGCATTTAGGAATGTAACGTATTATAAAGTTGAAGGGTACTAGTTATCGCTTAGTGGCCTAGAATTGAATGAAAGCACGTATGAATGAATAAACGTGTTAATAAACAAACAAAAATTTTAGGTTCTCTATTCTTTGGTAAAAGAAGCGTAATTCAAGAAATCTTCCATACGCTTAAAATATTAAATAGGAACAAAAAATACTAAATAAAAACAAAAATTAACAATGTCTAACAATAAAAAGTGTATTAATTCGACTGACACAACATTTTGGTTTGAATGATAGATCGTAACCGACCTGGATGAGCGGATGTAATTGTGCATCCCAGGGATAGCGATTTTATTGCCGTCGGGAAACGCTCGGTGAGATTTAATGCCTCTATTCATTCCCTTTAATTTGTTTACATTGTTGCGTTTTATTTTTGTAGCGTTTGGAATAACAGCAGGTTATTCGTTTATACCGTGATTTTATCGTATGAAAGACAATAAATTAAGGCCACTCAATATAAGTACCCTTTACCCACCGAACTCATCTTCTTAAATCTTCACAATAGATCTAAGGCCTGTCTAGCAAATTTTTATTTCGATTTTTCAAAACATTTCTATATCTACAATTTATCGATATGACGAGAAGTAGAATAGATGCTGTGATATTTTTCAAAATTTAAACCTTTGTCAATAAAGTGCCTTCAGTTTTTAATCTGCTTTCTCATTTGATATCATCACTGTAGGTACCAATGCGGTTGAAAAGCGTCAGTGTCGGCATATCCACTGATTGGGCAAAGGGTAACTATGCTCAGTTCTCCAATAAACTTCGTACACTCCAGTGGATTTATTCCTCATCATCAACCCTTATTCACTTTCATCAACCCCTTTTCTCTGTTGAACTTCTCATAGCAGTGTGGCTTGACAAACTTTCCTAAGGACATTTTCATTCAGTTTTAAGTAAGTAATGAGCAGGCTGATTAAAATTCAATCTGATGCCTTCGAGTTTGAAGTTCGGATTCGTAGCACACACTGGTAATTAAATATCACTCAGTAACACTGCTTTGCATTAACAATACTCGTATACACATCTCAGATATAGCTTATAAAGTTTGCTTAACCAGTGTGGATAACATTGGCCTGGCTTCTGTCTTAGAAAAAGGATCACCATCCAACAATAGAAAGGTAAATGGGTAGAGGAAATATGTTATTCTCAGACGTAGCTGACAAATAAACACACGGAACAGTACTCGGATACCATACGGTTGAATAGAGTTAATGACGTCATTCGCGTGCAGATTGAACAAAAGGCGTCAATAATTATTTATAACTTCAATTGTCTCTGTTCAATGTTCACTTAGACACTAGGCGGCGGGACTGATAAATATTATCCACTATATTTTAACACCAGGTTCCAACGATTTCAGAACTGTTTCAAGGTACTCCAAGTAGCTATATCTATGTAGACCTTCGTTGGACATAACTGTACCGAGCCCATTTCGCAATGAAACCTTTACTTTCTTCTTACGTACTTCTCTCTAAATATTAAGAAAACCCACACAGAGTGTGTGGGAGACAATAGAATTCTCCGTGATGTTCTGCAAAGAGTGTGAAATCAGTGAAATTGCACTAGGTTACACGAAACGAATTGCGGCCTTAAAGACTTTCAATACGGGATAGATCGTTTCCAACAGCTGAATAACGAATATTTCGACGATAATGATAACTTTGGGACAACCGAGATCTGAAAATCAGAATACAAAATTGGCATAGACGTAAGGTACAACATTAAAAAACTTCCAACAAAGTGATTCATATACTTAATTGAAGTTAAATACTTAAAACTATGTAAAGTATTTAAAACTATGTAAAGAAAATATTAAGAATCCAACGACAGTCTAATCAGTCCCGCCATCTGATACTCCACTCATAACACTTTTGACCTGTTTTCATCTCGCATTGTAATCGAACGGCAACCGTTAATGGCACACGCTCCAATAATCGATACATTGATAGGTTTCCATTGTACCCGCATCATTATTAACAAGCTCTACGAAACGAAGCCTCCCAATAGACCGAAGCGAGTAGTTTACCGATGAACAAGTACTGACTGTTCGTGTTATCTAGATTAGAGAAGTTTCACAAACTTTTTTAAATTATTCAATCATGCAATCAATCGTTCATTCGTTCATTCACTCACTCATTTGTTTATTTATTTACGATATTTAAACAATAATCAAACAAAATAAATGTTCTTAATAAACAAAATAAAAACGAACATCACTTTATTCATATATTCCTGTCCACGGTTTCCATCGCTTGAAAGGTTTTCAATTCCAACAAAGGCACTGCATGAGCGAATACGGTTGAGCGAAGCTTGCATTTGTTAACTCACACACCTTTTAGTAAGCTTAGTATGATCACCAAACATTCGAACAAACTTTAGCAATCATTGGCCCAATCATATACTAAATTAACATATTATTATTATTATAAATGATCTTTCTTTGATATTAATAAGAAATAAATGATTACAAATATTTCATTCTAATGAGCGCCATCGTCATCTCTTCAGCTTGCTGTACCCAAGTTTTGCATGTATCCTTCCGCAAATCTTTCTTAAAGAGTACCTAAAGGTATAAAAGTGCAAATCTCAAATAATATTAGAAATAAGACATGGTTCAATTTCCTGATACATAAAGGGCCGTAGTCAGCCAGACTGCCAAATTGCAGATTGGCAGACGCTAATAAATCTTATTGGTTATAAATTGTTGGCTTACTGCCGATATTAGACGTCAAAATGATTTGTTTCGTAATGACGTCATTAGCACACAAATTAAATAAAGCAACATGAAAGAGTAAGAGAACACTCCAATAAGCACTACATTGACGCTTGCGACTGTACACATGTAAGAGACTTTTTTTAGTTTATGTGTTTTAAGACATTGATTGTCATTGATTATTTAGAGTTTTAAGAGATTAGTAAGCACAATGTACGCGTAACATACCTAACCAATTATAATTGCGATATTCCGGAATATGAAGCGATTTTAATATTTACGACTATAATTGGTTTATTTCATCTTGTTTATTAAGTGTCTCTTCACCTATGTAACCTTCACCTTCGAGTTGGTTATGAAAATGATAACTCGAAACACTACAATTTACATACGAATGTGTAATTATTGCCACCAATATCGGATATCGCTCGTGTAATGTAAATTGGTTTTGGGTTGAATTAATAGGCTTCTGAACACGTATTATGTAGAGTAAGGTGATACATGAGCTGCTTTATGATTTAATATAGATATGGAGATTACATTAATTTTAATACGTATAATGTATCGCCAGTATTTCCAATACAGCGTGTAATATGTAGATTTTAAGTTTTGGAATTTCTATTAAAAAAATCAGGACACAATATTTGACAGATAACATTTTTCAATAATGTACTTATGCCATAACGCTTCAATATGAATTTTTGAAGATCCAAAGTAGTAATCAAACTCCCTCAAAAGTTTGGAACTATCTTGAAAGTATCCGAGAAAAATAAACAACTTCCTGGGAAAAACAAAACTATCGACTAAACCCTGATTCGATTTGCATATCGACAGGCGATAATTAAAGATCCAGAACGGAACCAAAATTCAGATTTAACTCGGTTAAGCGTCCGGATTTCGACTCAAACCGACACTAATTTTATTTCCGCCAACGTCCAATACCTTACATATGTACTCTATGTAGAGTCTCTTGTGGACTGTCCGACTTTACATGTGTTTTAAAGGAATTTCATTTTGAAATTGTTGCATTTCACATGTACCATAAGCCTTCGGTCTCCTAGGAGACTTACTTACTCCAGTTAGTTGTAAAGACGAATCCTGTTAAACACCTAATATATGTCGGACATTGTTTGATAACTGCTGTCCAACACTAACACCGGGTATTTCTGGAAGACTAATTGCGACCAGCGCTCACTCCTCGTAAGCTACTCTATCGTTATACGAAGAATAATGGTCTCTACATGCATATTTTTGTGTTTTTTAACTTTTTAAAAGTACTAAAACCTTAGCTGTACTTTGAATGCTGCTAAAACAAAAAAAAAGCGCCGTAAGTTGTTTCATTATATTATACTTTCTGCCGTTATTATTATTATTATTTTGTGTCATTCGTTTAATTCAATCAATTCTGAAAGTAACAGAAATAAATTCTGACATTTGTTCAGTCTGACTAGTGAAACTTTGTCTAGTCTGTTTTGAAAAAGGTAACTGAAGGCGCACTAACATTTTATTTACGATGGCAGTGCTTTTCATTGTAACTAGAACTTAACTCAAGGAAGCATTCCTAGAAGAAATAGGAACAATTCGAGCAACGATACGAGAACATAATCTGTCGAACATTTATCAGAAGGGCGTACTGCGGCTTCTCGAGTGCGGAAATTGAATCACGGTGTTCGCCGAGACGCATTCCGGGAACTGAGGCTTCGATTATAGATAAGTGTAGGGTAGTGCGTGTAACAATTTGTTACGTAGTAAATGTTGTTATCGATATAACAATAACGTTTCGCTTGTACCTACTATTTCCCGAGCAGTAGAACACTGAGGGAAATGAATATATAGATTTTAACCACCAGCCATTTGCAACTACTGCCTGGTCGACCGTTATCCTTTTCTATTAAAAGTAATGTAATATAAACGTAATATCACGCCTGTCATCCTCAAAGAGGTAAGCAGAGGAGTGTATATACTCCCACGTTTCACCAGTTACGTTTACGTTCCAAAATGGAATAGATGGGCCTGTTGCCATACACCGATTCAACGATAAAATACCAGGGTAATATTATCACGACTATATTTAAATATCTATATACACAAAAATATGATAAGGGAAATGAAGTTGAGATTGAAACGAAGAAAATCTCCTCTTATACCCTGAAAGAACTTTTAACAAGCAGAAGTTTCTTTTAATGTTAACTATGTGTACGAAAGTAAGAAGATAAATAAGTATTACAACATAACATTACGCCTGTATTTCGTCGAAAAGGTAGCGAGAGGAATACATACTCCTACGTTTTACTACGTATGGTATACGTCCCATTTCCATGGGACGGGCCAAGGCTGAGGACATGGCTCGCGCCGTTTCCCCAAGGCGCGAGCCCAAAGACTATTATAAATACATATAATAAGACGAATATTTTACCATACAATATAATTGATTCTTACATACAATGTAATTGGTTCTTACAGAGACGCTTAGAATCATTTATATGAATCAATATTTATCTTAACGCCCAAATATAATATTAAGTACTATATTCAGGAGGGTGGATATAAATGCAGCACCAGTCTCAAAAGCACATTGGGTATTAGTGATAAATAAACGGATTGATTTGATTTGGTTTGACTCGTATACCGTCCACTCAGTTCGGATGACCAAAGATTTTGGATAACTCAACTGTGCTATTTCATTCCCATGATACGGCAGGTTTGTTAACGATATTTGGCACTCGGTGCTTTATAAATTAAAAAAAAAATACTTTTTTATTTATAACCTTTTACAAATCAAGTTATCAATACATTAATTTTCTCATACGAGTAGTACCTTTGCACACGTCCGTAAAATTCATCCCGCCTCAAGAATTCGCGAGTGACGGCGTTTTCACTCAGGGAATTAGATGTGTGTCGCTCTCAATCCACATTCTCGATGGCTAACTGGGTTACGTCCGTCCCACGACGCTTGGTTGGCTTTTGACATTTACCCGCCAAGTAAAAGTGTTCGCTTAAATATCATAGCACCCTAATGAATTATTCTATACCAGCAAACAAGTACGATTATACATTTGTACAATACATATGTATGTACATACATTGCCCCTTCAGGTTGGAAAATAGCAAGTGACGTGTTACGAAAAAATGTAATTATAATAAAATTAATGATTTAAAAAATGTAGTCACTACATCCAGTGACCGTGTGTAACGAGTCCCGCGGCAATGCTACATCGCTGCTAAACGTAGGTAGTCAGATTGCTAGCTAAAACATCACGGGCTCTTTATGGGCCCCAAATTTCCCATACGGTTTTATTGGGGACCGGAGAAGATGACTTTCCTTGCTGTTATAAACAAACAAGAAAATTTAGTATAGAAGACAATATAGTATAGAGCGGGGAGTTATAGCGATTTTGTTGCCTTGAAACGAATTGTAGTGTTGTGTTTTATTGTAGTACCAAAATACCATGTCGACTACTTGAATGTTCAAATGGGATAAATAAAGCTTGCTGTTCATAGGATTGGCATACCTTGTGGTATGGCTCCTATGGTCATATAAATAACCATATGAGTCACAATTTGCAAGTCATTCACAATTTAGCTAAACAGTGAATAGCTGAATTTCTTAGAACTTTCTCAAGTCCTAATATGACGTACCTAGATGTAGACGTCCACAGTCGGTAAACTGACATACATATATGTAAAAATAAATTATATGTGTATGTTCATACCAGTTTCATATTAGCGCAATAAATAATAGAAAGGTATTTTTCTGCAGCAACTGTTTATTAGATGTAGGATTTTGTACATGTATCTAGAGTACCTTTTTTTTTTTTTTGTTTACGGGGGGGAAACCTTCAAAAGGTGCCCGATATCATGGGAGTGATACCGGGTTATGTGGGACTTTTACCGCACTAAAACC
>DWME01000240.1:0-39031 GCA_018244795.1 Parelbella ahira ahira | reverse complement strand
GGCAACAGGCTCACCACCTATTCCATGGGACTTAAACGTAACTGGTGAAACGTGGAAGTGTAGGTACTACATTCCTCTGCCAACAATTTTATATAACATACATTTTCTCTGACTAAAGACACTTGAAGTTATTATTCCCAGTTCCATAACACAGTTTAAAGCAAGTCGGAGTTCGTCTTACAAGCTTAAGAAATTCCCAAAGCTAGCCTCGTATTTAAACAATGTAATAATAGACTGAGCACTGTGCCTTCGTCAGTTGCAGAACTTCTGCACAGTGAAACATTAATACGATGACGACATCCAACAAATATTTTGATACCCACACAATCCGTGACGTCACCCATAACATGTATTTCCCATTTCTCAATAAAAGTATACTTTACACAGAACACCGCGTACCACAACATCTTATTCCCAAGAATATTATTTAAAAATCGGGTTCATTTCAAAAGTTGGCTCATAAAAACCGCGCTATCCGGTTTAATACGTCGCCTGAAGGATTAATGGCTGTCCGAGTCGCGCTTGGACGTAAAAACGCGGGAGCAACTTTGTCTCCTTAATAATTTATCGTGGGTCCCTTCTTCGGGCCTTTTTACTCGATTCTAATTATTACAAGGAATTCGTACAATTGACGCTGGTAGCTTCGGTTTATTGGGGGTCACGCGGGGAAGGAGGACACGAAGGTCAACACCGTGGCCAAATAAAGAAAAAAAGTAAATATGAGTAGGTAAAAAAAAACTGCTTTGTTAGTTGAGTGGTTGCAAGCGTGACTGGCGATCGGGAGGTACTAGGTGCAAATCCCAAGTCGGGTACTATTTAATTTTTCAATGTAGGATTTCTAGCTGTGACTCAGAACCTAATCCGTGCCTGGTTTATGACAATAGGCTCGCCACTTATTCCATGGGATGTAAACGTAACTGATGAAACGTGGGAGTGGACCACACTCCTCTTCTTACTCCTTCGGGGATTATGGGCGAGATGTTAATTTTTTTACATTTAAAGTAAATATGCATTTATAAATTCTGACTTATAGCAAGCTCCTCTTCTGTTTCATCCTGCAGGTATGCAAGTATATTAGGCAAGTCCTGCTCTCTGCCAACTTAAGGGACTTGGCGTGAAAATATGTACGTAATATACTATAATAAATAATAACACTTATACATACATATATTGAACTTCTTTGTTACGTGTCAAGTTGACCCAAAATACATTAAACTTATATCATGAACCACATCGCCGTCATCCAGACATTATTCTACATACTGTAATTTATAGTTATGCTTATGAAATGCCACAATAAAATGAACCAATTTCATTACTATTTAATCAAACTTTTTAAACAAGTTCTTACTTACGCAATAAAGCCAGCGATGTCGATATATTATTACGGCTATTTAAAACTACAACCGCCTTCTTTCATAAAAAACGTCAGTCAAGCCTGTGATTCTCGAAGGGCTGGGCATTGGAGTGTAGTACAGCCCCACATTTCACCAGTTACGTTTACGTTCCGTGCGATAGGCGATGAGCCTATTGCCATTCGCCGGGCACAGATCCAGACTCCGAGTTACTACTAGCAATTCTAAATTAGAAAAATCCAATAGTACCCGGACATGGGATTTGAATCCGGGACCTTTCGAGCAGCACTCGCGCTTGCAACCAACGGGGCAGTCAAGTCTTTTTTAAAGTTTTCATTTTACTTGTCGTGGTACATATCATCATTATTATTATTATTATCAACTTATTCCCTTCCACAACTGGACATAGGCCTCTCCAATTGCGCGTCACTTACCTAGGTCTTCAGCTCTTTGCATCTAACCGTTGCCAGCCACTGTGCTTTCATCGTGGTATGTACATAATATATAAATACAATATTTTGTTACTCGGAGTCTGGATCTGCGCGCGGTGTATGGAAATAGGCTCACCACCTATTCCATGAGACGTAAACGTAACGTGGTGACACGTGAGAGGGTACCATACTCCTCTGCCTACTTCTTCGGAGATTACAGACGTGATGTTACGTTTTTTTTTGTTACAATATTTTGTTATACGACCACGAGTTCCGAGACTCGAATGACCGGTACACAAAAGGGGAAGAATTAAAACGACTGCGGTTTCCTCGTCATAAAAAATCATTGCCCCATTAATAAAATTCCACACGGCAATTCACCCTTTGTATTTGCCCCTAAAATTGCCAGATTGTATTCTCAATGTATTAAACATGGTCCAACATAACGTTGAACAGAAACATTATCACCTCTCGTCGTACAGGTTTCCGTGGGCCGTTTCCGAGATAATTTTCGGTCTCAGCACATAACCATCAAGTGTAATGAACAATTTCCACATGAAGACACATTTCGTACGAAGAGTATTGCCGTATTGACGAAGAGAAACGAGATAATTGCAATTATTTCGTCAATATGCAGATAGCATCTGAAGTGGTAATATTAATTCGATGTCATATTGAAAACAATTTTAAGATTGGGTGTGCTCATAGTAATTCGATGTCATATCGCAAATAATTTTGACTTTGGGTGATAAATGTTATTCTCAAATAATGAGTCAGAACTAATACACATTGAAGAAGCATGAGGACCAGAAATGTGCCAGGCGTAGACTAGACTCATAATAATTTTATGTACATACCTATATAACAACCCCTTTGTTTTGTTTATTGCCTTTACAAGTACATGTACCTACACGCACACACAGCCATACACACACACATAATCAATAATTCTCATCCATTTCACCGTGTATAGTTTTTTTCATTTATCATTTACAACATCTGCAAATAATCATGTGTGCATCCGTTAAAGTAACGCGGAATTCGCGGAAAGATTCATTTCATATTTAAGGCGCTCCAATCGTGTGCTGCTTCCTTTGTAACGATAATGGAGTCACGTTGTACAAGGGCGGAATTTTATTGAAACCGTCATCCGTCGGAGTTGATGCGCGTTAAATAAAGTGCCCGTTTCCAGAACTTTCGAAACATTTCCATATTGAAGATCTAAAGTTAAAGTGGAGGGAGGTGGGGGAGAGGGGTTTGCAATTGTTCCATTTGTAAGATTGCAAGTAACACACCACATGCTGTCTTATTAATTATTGATGTTAACTAGCTAATTAAGGTAGTCTTATTGCCAAATTAAATGAGGCAGGTATACATTTAGGTAGGTAGATATGAATTAGAACAGAAAATGTCCATAGAAGATATGCGAAGCTCATGTTTGTTAGAGGGCGATCGTTGAAGTATAGAAATAAGTACCTACTCGTATAACTAATTTTAATTAGATAGTGTATTATTTATAATCACAGTGAAAATACAACAATAGTGAAATTTCTTATCCTGTTCAATAGAGAATATTTAACTAAAGAACCATGTAAAGAAACCATACTAAAGATCCATACTAAAGGACCATACTAAATAACCGTACTAAAAAACCATACCAAAGAATCATTTTAATAAAAGTCCTAAAAAAACTTATCCTACCAAGATTTTGCAAATAGACAATGTATTACTAAAAACGTAAAACTTAAATATTTTTGCTTATATTTTGTCTAAATAGAAGCGTTTTTCTCTCCGCGAAAATATGTTCAGGTTTAAGGGCAAAAATATTGTGTGTCGTGTCATTTTTTAATATTTCAAAACGTGGTAACCTATAAATATTTCTATTCTCACTCAAGCCAGCAGGTAAAATTGTATCCGAGTGGAAATAGATGGCGTCCATACAAAGATTCGCATCGAGTTCCATGACTGTTTTGTCTCTGTCCAAACTTTGTGCTATCCCTGGGTAATAAAATACACAACACAGACGTGGATTAAACTCCAAATTTTCATATTTACAGTTTTTGCTTCCCGCCTCTCTATATTATTCGTATAAGTACTCGTAAATATTGTTTGGAATTTGATACTAAAATATAAGTAAGCAATAGCTCCTCGTATTCATAACAGAATTTAATTAAAACATTTAATTCACAGTTATTTAATATGAATTCCAGTTATTTAATTTAAATTACATATATTTAAATTCAATCACATTTTAATCACGATTACTTAATTTTAATCACATTTGCTTAATTGGAATTACAGTTATTCAATTTTAATCATATTTATTTAATTTGGATTACATTTATTTTATTTAAATCACATTTATTTCATTTAAATCACATTTATTCACATAATACATGAATTAAAAATATTTTAAATTAAGATAGCAGATACATCTCGCGAACAAAAGGGAAACGTATAAAGACGGCGTTGACGCCAATATTCAAGTGTCGGTACCAATATTGGTAAAGTTATCCTAATAAGGACTGCACGTAGAATGACGTCAAACTGAATCTCATTCAATTACACTCACCGGCTGCGTTTTATTTCAAAGTAACTCTAAGAGAGCTTTAGTGCCCTATCTCTGCGACGGCTCCTTTTTATAGGATGAACAAAGTGCTCTTAGGAGACCTATCATCGTCTCATAACATGTACATATTAAATGTTACATATTTTTATTAGTATAAGTTCTATATACTTTTTTATTTAGTATAGGCCATCACTCGGCCAGTCTTGCCAGATGTAAAGCAAAAGTGTGGCCTAAGCTTGCTTCATCATCATCATTATCAGCCTACTCCCGTCCACTGCTGGAAATAGGCCTCTCCAATGGCACGCCACTGAGCTCGATCTTCAGCCTATGCTTGCTTAGCAAGTGCCTATTCTACATATATACTTATGTCGTTTTAATTTCTGTTTACGCATATATGGCAGAGGTAATATCTACAGTTACATGATTTTACCAATTGAATATAAGGAGTAAGTAACACGAATCGAATGGGCTTATTACTGTTTAATATAACTGATGTGCTATAAACAAATACTTAGAAATTATGCCATCATGCCACTGCGAGATAGCCAGAGAGCACCAAGTGATAAATGTCTCTATCCTTTTAGAACGAATATGCTTCTCATAGATTCAGGATTTAGAGACTTATGACTCTGTAGTATGTTAAATTGAAGATAAATATTATAGGAATACAAATGAAAACTCAGATTAAAATTGATATAAATATATTATCGAAAATCTGTAGTGGAGCCTGCCGTCCGCTATGTTCTCACGCCCTGGAAGCAATAAATAATGGGAATATTCCTCACGCAGCGTTTAACAACGGTTGTAAGAATTAAATCAAAATACCAACGTTAAAAACGCAAATGGTCTGGACGTACGAGTGTAATGGTGCGTTCAATTGTAATTTTGTTACCATACATAACAAATTTGAGAGATTTTGGACGGTATTTCTCATAAATCGTTGTTATTAAGCTTTTTCTCAAACACGAACCAACATTCCACAGTCATAAATAAAGAATAATTTCACTTTAACAATACTAAGTACATCAGTCATTGGTAAGAGTTTCCGTGTTTAGCTCAAAGTTGAGCAATCAGTTGCTATCGAAAGATTAATATCAGACAAGGGTCAATAAAATATTAATTATAGAATAAGGATTAACAAAGGGTAAAGGTCATTATGAGGATTAGTTTGAGATAAGTCGTTAACCCTTGTCGGGGAATTTCGAGATCATTTAAAAACTTGAGGCAGTCGGCTGACCACTAAAGTCTTATTTTCAGAATTCTCAACTACAGACTAAAGAGTTGAAATAAACTTTTCGAACTGTTGAGATACCAGTATTTAACTTACTAAGAAAAATACAGTCTAATTATATGAAAGCGAGGCCTACGTCGCTTTTATATTTGTATATTTATTACAATCGTCTACACAAAGAATAATAATACTATTCATAAATTTCTATATAAAGGAATTGTTGCATGGGCTTCGAAGAGCGATAAGTATTCGGGGAGTCCAAACCTTACTAGCAATTAACCCTTTTGCAAATATATAATAATTATGTATTGTACTCGCGAATGTTAATCCATCGATACATTTTTTCAATATTTAAGAAAAAACGTAACATCACGCCTGTAATCCCCGAAGAGGTGGGCAGAGGAGTGTAGTACACTACACATTTCACCAGTTACATTTACTTCCCATGGAATAAATGGGGAGCCTATTGCCAAATACAATATTTAGCACAGTAAATTTTTATTCAGATACAAATGATTTTAAGATATAAATTTTCGCTTCCCGGAGATTTTTTGATGGTTAACTTTTAAATGTCAATTTTTACAGTTCTTAATTTGAAATGGTTATGTTCCGTTTTGAAAGGAGTAATTCCCGGAAATACTTTGCCTTTTTGACTACACTTGGTTTTTTTTAACTTAACACTCATAGCTAACGACATATATATGTGAATACACTTAGGACTAACCCATTCTATAATATTTGCAACTGTCTTACGTTTGATAAAAGCAAAATTTGTATTTTTCGATAATAAATTTTAATCGTTCAAATACATATAACTATTAGAATTATTCCTAAAAAGTGGCCAAACCTGTCGCATTGCTCGTTTGTCAGTCAACTTTTTAATGACAAAAAAATTCCTTTTTTCGCGAACTCCTCTCAGTACGACAAGTAGGTAATATTGAAATTGCCTCGTCCCAGTTCAGACAGAGCGTCTTGCCCTCATCTTGTTTAGACAGATGTCAAAACAATATACAGAACATGTCAAAGGAGTTTTATATAAGGAATCTGCGTTGCGTTTGATATACAGAAAATATTGAACGTTACCCAATATCCGATACATTAAGGAACTTTTGCTGAAAGGGTTATATTTTGGGTTTTGTTTACCGTGAATTGGAAATGTTTTTTTATTATTTCAGGCGGCTCGCGAAATAAGACATATTTAAAGGGACAAATGGGTATGTAGGCATTATATAAATAATTATATTTTATATACACGATTATTCGGACATATATAGCAAAAATAGCAGATGAAAGAGTAACGAAATAGACATAATTATAATAAAAATATTGATGTGTGCAGATGCAAAGGAGACCAGGACTCACTTATCTTAACGAAATAGGTCATAATATATTGTTGATGGTGGTAACTAAAGATTTCGTAAATAAAAATGTTTACCTCATAAATTTGTTTACCTCTATAGGTGTATGCATTAAATGTACGAATGTACCTCGTATAATATGTAAAGATAAACATTTTCGGCACTCGATGCTCTCTATCTACTCCGTAAGAGACCCGGCGTGTCGATGTAATATTTATCCTGGCTTACGATGGTAAGTTACTCAGTTGAAAACATAGGGACCAGTTAGAAACCGCTCCATCGACCATGTCTAAAGCGCAGTGGTATGATCCAAGATGATTTCAATTGCCTGAGAATCTCGTACCTACTCAGAGTGCCCGTGAATACTTACAGCGAACACACTCCCGATATAAGGAAGGCCAAAACATATAAAAAGACTATATTTACTTTTACAAGATAAAATCAAGTATCTATAAAATTTTATGTCAAATACTAAATTTAGCAACCGCAAAAAAGTAATTTTCTAATGGTATTCATCCATAGCTCTTGTTTGCATGCTTTTTCTTGCTTTTTGCTATCGTGTACCATAACGTCAACTTGATTGTATTTCTGTCTGTTTATAATATAAACAGTTTGTATTTATGTCAGAAATATTGACAAATCTGAGCAGCTTCGAGGTAAGGATGAAACATTGTGTGAGCTGCTACAAAGAAACGATGGAACTTTGTCTTGTTTCGAGAAAAGGATGTAACTTAGCCTCAGCTACTTCTAGAACATAATGTAACATTACCTGAGCTGTTTAGAGAAAGGGATGTAACTTTAAGCTGCTTCAAAAAACGATGTAACTTTGTGCCGGTTACCTACTTTTAGAAAAGAATGTAACATTGTCTGAGCTGTTTCGAGAAAAGGATATAACTTCGTCTGAGTAGCTTCAAATAAACGATGTAACTTTGTCTGAGCTGCTTGGAAAAACGATGTTTAGCCTACACTCATTCGAGAAAAAGATGAAAATTTATTTGCTGTTTCGAGAAACGGATGTAACAATATATGAGCTGTTTCGAAATAAACGATAATGAATAACACGCTTAATTTCGCTGTTGATACAAACGTACACGCTTGAGCCGTTCTAACAAATCCCATGTTAATTCGTTTGCAATACTAACAATGCCACATTAGCGTTGAACATTCAAAATTACGTTCACCCAGCTTGACATTGTATACGACGGCTGCATGAATTCATTCGTTATAGTTTGTAAATACACATAATGTGTTTGTCCGTATGTGTCGACGCAGTGTGATAGCCAAAATTTAAGGCGTATGCCGTTTTACCACACGCTGAGCATATAGACCGTAAAGTTGTGCAAATAGTGCATTCATCAAACACCATTATCATCATTATTCTCAGCTTGTCTCAGTTAATTACTGGAGATAAGCCTTTAAATTAATAAATTAATAATAATAATACTACAGATTTAGGTTGCTACGCATCAACGCAAATGTTTCTATAAACATAACAACGAAAATAGTATTTATACTTACGGAAGAATATTTGTTTTATAGCATAATGAGGTCTATGTCCAGAGATTATTTGTATTGAAAAGCTAAAAGCGCAAACAGATTTGCACAGCAACGAGGATATTTATTTAAATATACCTATTACTGCAAAACGCGTGTAACAAATAATAAAAAAACGACAAATATTGATAATATTTATTAATATCCCAAGTCATACATATCTACGTCATGTTGCATTACATATCCGATTATCTCTAATTCTCGATACCGATTCTACGATCGATTCTACGATAACGTACGAATTATCAGATAAATTAAAAACAATCTCACTTTTTGTTCCGGGTTCACATTCTATTGGTATAAAAATCAGTATTTACAACTCTATATCCTCTAGCAATATAAAACAAATAGGAGAATATTGAGTCCAAATATGTATATCAAAAGAAACGTCGTAAATTGCAAAAGAGAAACATTCCTTCAAAACGAATTTCGGAATCGAGCGTGAACAACAGAACACAAGCATTTCATTTCAAATCTTCTAAGAAACACAATGTATTGAATCAAAAACCAACATTTTCCATCTTTATCCTGCAGGTGAGATGCGAATTTTTTAAAATTCATATCGTCGTGTCAAAACCATAAAATTGAATGAAAAAGATTGTGAAACCAGTGCAATGAACACTGGCGGATCCGTTGGGAATTTTAACTAGGAACGCTTCAGAAGGTCTGGAAAAGATTCTTGTCTAGTTGGAATAATAAGAAAACAAGTAATAATGAGACGTGGAATAAATTACGGGGCTCATGCTCAGAATAGAGATGGTATCTACAGGATCTTGAATTCAATAGTCGCTCTCTTTTGCAGAGCACCGTTCCTATTCAACGTTCAGTCAAAAATCATACGCTTTGTTCGATAAACAAGCGATTGGCACTTTTGTGAATTGAGTTTTTTCTCTCGTTTATCGACTACTCCGCGTCACTTCAGCTATCTTTAAAAATAGAAGACAATATACGTGTCGATCTAACAATCGATATATCGAGTACATATCTTAACCAACATAATATGTATGTAGTTGTTAAGTAAACTATGTTTAATTATTTATATAAATATTGCTACTCTGTCGCATTGGGTGCAAACCTGTAAAGATGGATGTAATGTTATAAATAAATAAATAAAATAAATAATTTTCAACTTTATCTGTGTAATTCTTTATATAGTACCACTGTTTTCGTAATTAGCTTGTACTTACTTTCTGTTCTGAAAACTTGCAAAATCACATTCTATTTATTACTGGAATTTTCTAATTTGAATTTCTAGTAATGACTCGGAGTCTGGCTCTGTGCCCGGTGTATGGCAACAGGCTCACCATCTATTCCATGGGCCTACGTCACTGGTGAAACATGTGAGTCTACTACACTCCTCTGCCTACCCCTTCGGGAATTACAGGCCGAAATTACAGTTGTACCATTGATACCATATACACGTATTTCACCTCGAGTAAACTTTATTTTTCAAAAGCGGTCTAAGTAAATTGCTGATCCCCTGAAACTTACTTTACGATTGCTCAGACAAGTTCGAAGTTTCTACTTACTGGTAGTTCCTCAGGTGTCTAACTGAATCACTGACTTTAGCAACTGCAGTAAGTAAAGTTCAAGTGGAAAGATTAAGGGATTCATATACTGCAGTATTTTCTTTAAATTCTGTAGACTAAAAGCTCTGTCAATAGTAATAAATTATTGAATATTATGTTTTTAATGTTTGTATATTAAACGCTTTCATTTTCTACTCGTTTTTTTGATACAGACTAATCGTCAAAACAACAGAACTGATCTTCGTGCGAAATTTTAGCGTAAAGAATATTTCAGAATGACAATTAGGTCAGAAAGGAATTAAATGTCAAACGTTATGCCGAATTTTACAATGTTATATTTCTTGATAGATAGCAAGCCGAGAAAAAACCGCGATAGCGCTTATTAGGGGAGGTCTATATACGATAATGGCCTGAGATTAGCCGATGATGATGATAAATGTAAAAGGGTGTTATAAAGAATACGTCTTTGACGCACTATTTCACAGAACATTGTTTCGTATCACCATAAATTAATATTTTTATTTCTCCGGACTTGTAACATTCAGATAGTCTTAAAGAGATATTAGTAAATTAAAATATTCAATTCCAATCGCATCACATCAACATTATTAACTTGATTTGATTGAAAAAATTTATTAAAATTGTTAGATATTTTTATAATATTGAAATGGTCACCACATTCAAATTACCATTTGACGCCGACGATTATAACGACGATTCGCATAATTAATAATCAAGATATTGCGTTAATCATTATGATTATACCTAAAATGATCATGATTGTGAAGCCAACGATACGGAAAGAGTCCTGTGCGTATATGATGTAGATGTTATTTTCCAAAGTAATAAGAAACATATTTTACATCCATATTGATATTGATTTCTGAAAAGTATCCGGATATGTAAGAACCCTCTCAATGGGGATGCTCAGTATAAATATTGTAGGGTCAGCAGTGTAACGCAATTTGTTTGTGGGGGTAATACACGGCGCCTCGGGCAGAAGCCAACTAGCTGCGGAGAAATGCTCTGCTGAATTTAAGTTACAAGCGAACACGTTTTTTTTTTAATAGTCACAAGTTCTACACATTTGCGATTGAGACTATTATTCGACCTGTTATGGCTATTACCGGCTTTGCACTCGTTTATCAACTCATTATATTAATTATCATTAGGTCTTCCTCACACCCTTTTATCAGGCTACTACAGTTTAGCTAAACACGCATTAGTTTATAACTGAAATTATTGAACAATCTCAAAAGCCTTAAAATTGTAGTCCATTGTCATCTTCAGAGCTTTTATGGTTTCAGTTCTGGACAAAAAGTTCCAGAATTAAAAAAGATTAATATTAGATTCTTCCTCGGCCAAGAAAGGGTTAGTAGCCTCAGAAAGCATAACGAAACACTTTAAGTAGTGCAGGTTTCCTCATCGTTACACCAAGGTATATGTAATCCTTAAGGTGAGCCTAATTTTATAAACAACTTGTACGCTAACACCTAGACTCAGGACTCACAGAATAGGAAACTGATATCCTAAACCGGTAAATTCACTGATAATAATAATAATAAAGCCTTTTTATTTCTTGCATATTATACTAAACTAAGTATACATTTACGTCTGCACTACATTTAAAAAACAAAAATATTAGAGTTATAAAACAAAAAATGGGCTCCGCCATTAATAATACCACATACGAACAAATCCAAACAAAAGAAAATTCACTGATTATAAACTACGTTAATTATTTGTATTATGTATATTGTATATACATATATCTTACTACTAAACTAAACGCCGGCGTTTTCCAGCGCCAGTCAGATTTACTGATTTGACAGATACTTTGCAAATTATATCAGTGCAATGGGCCTGCACCACAGAACAGTTCCCGCGTGCGCTTCTGACTTAAAATCTCACATTAAGCTTCGCCAAGCCTGAAATTAAATCGGCCGTGTGATTTACATTTTAATATGGTGAGGGACTCACCTGTAGTAAAACTAATTTATGGCATTGACGACGCAGTATCCACAGTTTCTTCTTTCGTAGAAATCTACACTGTTTCTTCCCTTGGAACTTTATGCAGATCAAATTAGCCGATACAGTTTATCTCGTTGATATTTCTTTGCAAATATTTTTCTTCTTGTCTCTTTGCTTCTATTGTTCTTCAGTAACACATTGACAGAGTATCGACTCGAGACTTCTTTGATATTCAGTTACAGATTTCAAAAATCATTCGTTAGTTTATCTTTGAACAACATTTTTCAAGAAACGCTTAGTATTCTGTTGTCCTGTTAAATATTAGCCCATATTCAGTTGAGTAATTTTTTGATATTATTATGTATTTAGAGTAGTTTAAAGCTGCATACCACTTGAGTTACTCCAAAAAGTAAAAAATAAAATTTATCCTATTTAAATGAATTCGTATTTCTTATTCAAGATCCTAGAATATTAAATATAATCTCTTGGCAACCGCCATTTCATTTCATTTTGTTTCGCGGAAATCCTGAATCGTATACAAAAATGAGCAAGAATATTATGCACTGGATGAAACGGATTAACGATAGAGTATTTAGGACGTCCAGAGAAATCTTCACTCCAGGGAAAGAAGGAAAAATAAAAGATGTGCTCCCTTGAAAAAGATACTTGCAATAAATGAAGAGATTTATAAAGAGATGAAGAAAGAGAGATAAGGAAAAACGTATTAAAACTTAAGTCCCTGCCAAACTTAATTAGGGGGTATTTGAAGTACTTTATTTATATTTCAAAACTGTTTAGCTGAACTGCAATTGTGGACCCTTGATCCTCAGAGCAAATAAAGGAAGTCCAGACCTGCAAAAGGCGTACAATAATTCTTTGATAGCACCTGTGATAACAATCGAGACAGACTATTTATTTATTTTGTTTCATTGTGTTTTATTTTATTTTATTGATGCACTAAACCGAAAGTTAATTGTATTTACATGTAACGTCCTTGAAGTGATCACTACATGAACTAAAAATTAAATTATTTACACTTCTTAATTACACTATTAGAAAAAACTTTACTTTACAGGATTATGGTAAGCTAGATGTGCTGAAGATAATTACGTTTATGTAACACCTTTTTTATACCATCAGGGACCTTTACAAGGCAGAGGACCGAATACCAGATATTTCTATCCTCAAAGGCATACAAATGATCTCTCTTACCTCTTTATAAACAGGCGGTAATTTATGTTGATATGGAAGCACCGCCGGTCTCTAAGATTAGAGATACTTGGCAATCCGTGTTCTTAGCCTACCCCGTAAGGGACAGTGCGTGATGATTTAAAATATTTATTATTATAACATTAAATGCTTCGAATACCACGGATCTTTATCACACAAAAAGCGTGTAATTTTTTGTTTATTGTTCCGCCCCGCTCCAGGAGCATGTAACGCGAACACGTAACAACGGTGGGCCGAAAAAAAAACAGCATAAAAAGCTAATCTAGCGAACATATTTCAAATGTAAGGTAATTGCGCAGTAAAACGAATTCGTGACAACCCAAATGTGTTGGAGCAAATTTCCAAGTTATTTCTCTACATAAATAAAACATTACCTCGGTCCCCATAAAACGGGGGTCACTGGGAAACTCGAATTAGGGTAACTCGACTTACAGTTTACACTTAGGGATATTACAGCTATTATAAGCTTAGTCACCTGCCATTAACTGGTCGGGGGTGGGTTGTCGATGGCACCAACAGCTCCGTGTAGTGGACGAGTTCAGTGGCTAGCGCTGCGGCTCGCGTTCAATGCGGCTTTAGAGTTAATTACGGTCGATCTGTCAAAACCCTATGTTTTTTAATGTTTTGCTTCAATTGGTTAGTAAGCTTAGGTTACTTTTTTGGATTAATTGTACGTACATTCATATGAATCTTCACGCTAAGTTTCTTGTGAGGCAGGCAGTGTACGGCATGCTAAATATGTCTATCCTTGCAGAACTACCGTGCTTCTTCTATATCACTCGCTTAATTGTAGAAATTATTAAGTAATATGTAATAATAGACTGTATATTTATATCAGATGACCGATAGCAATGATATCTAGTACAAAATTGTCATAAAATGCATGGTATAATGAGTATTTTTCTGCGCAAATTCGTAATTGTGTGAGTTAGTTCACAATTAGACAGTAAGTGCTCATACCACATTTATTATGAAGAAACGTAATGATCAAAACAAGAAACCTTTAGTGAATTTTATCTAAGCGTTTTATATGGTCAGTAGCATTGGCCGCAAGCCGCTATCGCACGCTAGACTAGTGGGCCGCGTCGTACAAAGACCCCTCAAGAGTTATCATCAAACATTACAATGTCCGGGCAACGTTACCAAATAAACTATCTCCCATTACGAAAATGTAAGTTTAAGTCTGCGGCGAATGTGCCCGAACGTCGACTGAAAGCAAAACACCTACTGGTTCAAACATAGAATAGTTATTTAGCAGAAACGGTATACGGTTGTATAACACGTAAATATGTTTTGTTAAGGATAAACCCCACTCAATTCTTTTCATTCTCCAAGACAGTTATTAAAACAAAATTCGTGGAAGAAAATAGATTGATAAAAATAGTAAATAAGCAACATAATAGCACGTCTGTAAACCCTGAAGAAGTAGGCAGAAGAGTGTTGCAGGAGTGTTATAGAGAATTGATTAGGTGATGAGCCTATTTCCGTAAAAGGAATACAGATTCAGACTCTGAACCACAACTAGATATTTTTACTAAAAGATCTACTAAAAACCCAATAGCACCCGATCCGTTGATCAAATTCAGTATCTAACGATCAGCAGTCACGCTTGCAACCATTCGAACAAAGAGACACAAGTAACATTGAAATATAAAAAGCTATGTAGCGAATTTCAATTCACGCGAATACCTAGAACAAAAATACTCGTATAATTAAAACAAAAATACTCGAATGATTAGACCAAACATACTCGTATGACAAGAACAAAGACCCACTTCAATATATCGCACATAATATCGCTCATTTTCGTCTAGAATGTAATATAATCAAAAAATTATCTTTCAAAAAGCAGTTCAAAAAGTATGAAATCATAATTATTCTGACTATTATAATATTGAATGAATTATAGACTATTACATTATACATATCTATTATAACACTCATAGAATAATTATGACTTCAAACTTTCTGAACTGTTTTTCGAAAGCTAGCGTTTTTGAGATGTTACACTCTAGTCGCAAATGACTGTTATACATATTGTCTTATTAGGACTTTGTTTTGCGTTTAGCACACAAATTTGACTATCCATCGAATAATTCCCATCTACACTAAATCCCATAACTACATAATTCCCATCTACACTAAAAATAACATAAGGTACTTCTACGTGTTTTCCATTCTGCACCCACGAACCCCCGCATTATTCATGAGGCTATTTATTTGTATTGCTTACTTACCTGGTTTCGTCTTGGTTTTTGCACTCGAATGTTTCCCGTGTAAAAACTGAAAAATGCTGTCTTTCCTCCACCGCCAGTACTGGTCCAATGTAATTGAGACAAAAAAATGTTTAATGATTGTGTTACAACGCTATATAGATTTATTGGTAAAATATTGAGTTTATAATTCGCTAACTACCGCGGTAATTCGAAAAGCTGTTTAACTTGTTACGGTATGTCTCGCCTGGAATATTGCGAGTACAGCCATGATGGTGGTTGCTTGTATATAATATTGATTTGTGTATTTTATACATACGAGTATCTACCGGTCAGTTACATTTACTTTGGTCGAGTGGTTGCAAGCGCAACTGACTATCGGGAAGTCCTGGGCTCAAATTCAAATCGGGTACCATTGGATTTTTCTAATTTAGAATTTCTATGAGTGACTAGGAGTCTGGATCTATGCCGCCTATTCCATGGGACGTAAACGTAACTGGTGAAACGTGGGACTGAACTACACGCCTCTGCCTACCTCTTCGGGGATTACAGAAGTGATGTTACGTTTTTCTTACTTAAAAATAGTTTATTTAAAAATATTATCGATGAAAACTTCTTATCTTCAAAAATCTGAAATCTTCACAAGATATAGAAAGTTTAGTGTCAGAGCGTTGGCTAATTTCAAGAAAGGTCCCGCGAAATTTTTGAAAACATTAAATACATTAAATTTCTTATCTAAAAAAAGATATCATTCTAAAATTCAAATAATTTGTGCCCGTATTTATAATTTGTGCATCCGATTCGAGAACGAGACGTTTCATATTAATCAAAACGAAAATGAAAAGTACGAGAGAACACAAACGATGAATAAAAAACAAACAAATCGGACAAAAATTGACAAGGAAAGTGACGTCTGCAAGGAAACGTCCTCAAAGAATCACAAAAAGACAATTATCAGATAACAAAATGTAGGTAAAAAAACCTTATTATCCATTCAACGACCACTTCATTCAAGTGTCTCAATGTATAAAAATGTATTGTATATTGCATGGGCCTCCCTAAAAAATTTAACTTAACAAATGGTTTTATCAATTATATCTCGGTTTATTATCCTCTTTTGCAACGTTGACATTTATCAGAGTGAAAATCTCATTTTTTTGCAATAAATTGAAATTTAAAAAAAACTGTTGATTCAGGAATACTTTTTATCGCCGCTATTTTAAACCTACGAAATATTGTCGGACGAGCTGCCAGTCTTTACTGTTATGTCCAATTGCTTGATGTGAATTTCTTCCAAAAAGTCTTGGTGTTGATTAATTGTGCTGTTTTACCCAACCACGTGCAAATCAGCATCATCATCATCAGCAACATCAGCCCGTCTTTGTCCACTGCTGGACATTGGTCTCTCCAATAGCACGCCACTAAGCTCGATCATTATCTGTTCGCATCCAACAACAAAACAGCAACAATTCAATCAATCAGTTTAAATCAAAGGATCAGCGATCTAGAAATCACCCAGACAGCTATAAAAACAGATTTTATTCTGACCTTCTATTAGCAGTTAACTCAAGCGGTCAACTGTCCGATTATTTGGCTTTTAAAAACCGACCGAAAGAACGAGCGAAATGGCGATAGATATATTGATAATATTAATTAATATCATAATATGTGCAGGTTAAATAAGTAATACACCTTTTAATATGAAGTCCACAGCAGTCTCAGATGCTAATAATATTAAGGTAATTCGTTCAATAAGAAAAAGCATAAGGGTAACCCGCGGGAAGTATCTCCTATCTTTTTCCAGATCATGTGCTTCGTCCAATGGGTGCGACTCTTCATGATTTCGCAATAGTATCCCGATGTATCCATTGTGAACGGGAAATTCGACTTTATTTCCTATAGATCAGGTACTATAATTGAATGTACTGAGATTCCGACCAACACTCATGCCTTCACATTTAGAATTATTGCAAACATTTTGCACGTCGGAGTTGTGTTTGAATACAAATGTTTCTACTTTAACTGTTTCCGATACCACCTGCTTTATTATTATTAGTTGGCTAGGGTCCGAATTTATCTTCGCGCCCCTAATTTTCTCTTTATTATTATTGGGGGAAGTTAACTACAGAAGCTTTTGGAAGGTTCGTTTAATGAAAATACTAGAACTAGACCTCGTTTTTTCGTTGGTAGAAAATAGAAAATCATTTAAAAATAATTTTGTGATGTGTTTTACGGCGAAGTACCAAATTCCAAGGAGCATTAAGGTTACTGCAGTGTGAAGTACAATGACGCCGCCTGATTGGCATCAGTTCTAATGTGAACGGTTATACTCACAATAATAGAGCTGGAACCTTATAAAGCCTCCCAACCGATCTTCCATCCATTTGTCTGTTGAAATACATATCATCAAAAATATAAATATGCCACAATATAATTACCACATCATGAAAACTGTCATATAAAAACTTAATATTCGTTTTTAAATTGTTAAGTACGACTGTAAAAATTAAAATTGTGACACGTAATATGGATAAAGATCTACATGTTTATGGAGTTCAACTAATATTTTTTAAACTTATGGTGCACAACCGTCGACAGGGTTGTCATGTCACGTAAAAACTAGAAAACTTTTTGAAATAGCGCAAACGATGCAATATCATCGTATTCAAACGTACTCACATCTACGAGTATATTCATCGTCATTATCTTCGTTATCGTCATCATCATCGTCATCATCTTTTTCATCTAAGACTTCGTCATCATCATCATCATCATTACCATCGTCTTCACCATCATTAAGATCAGCATCATCAACCCTTGAATACTTCCACTGTTGAAAACGGGTCTCCACTCACATTGTGAAGGGTTGAACCCATAATATACCACGCTAGCCAAGTATAGGCACTACATACTGTTCTATTTCAACTATGAAAATAGTTATCATAGCGGCAAGAAATAAAATAACCGCTATATTTCAAATTAGTTATTAACAAGCGCAACGGCTGCGGGGGAGAAATTAAATCAGTACTTATCTCCCTGCAGTAAATTTAACTTAAGGGTGCACTTTCGCGCTATCTTCGCCATGCATAAATATCTTATTTTAGAGAAATATTAATCGCAACTTGAGTAACAAATTAAAGTGTATGCAAATTTTTTGATGACATCACATTTAAAATGCTCTACGAAAAGAGAATTTTTTTCGTGTTTCGCATGGAGTTCGTAATACTAATATTAATATTTCGTGTTCGAAGGGATATATTACTCGCCTTAAGCCGTTCAGCAAGATTTGAAGTGTATTCAGGACAAATATTGCGACATTTGTTCAGGAAACTTTAATGGAAGTGTTGATTGGTTAACAACAATTTTTTTGAAGTAAGCTGACCAATAAATTTAACATTCAAAATGACAAAATAAAACGTTAACACTATTAATAAATTTAATATTAAAAATGAAAATGTTGGCTTCTTATAAAATTCAATCAGGTCTCTTATTTAAAAAAAAATTACAAAGTGCCAGTAAAATCCGGCTTACAACGAAAAGTACCAGAGAAAGTTTTCTTAAGTGCGACTTATTACTGGAGCTTCACAGCTTTAATAGCGACTAGTGAGCATGTAATTGAACAGTACATGAGGAACACCAGAAGTTTTTTAATACCTTATACTAAATCGAAGTATTATATGGTCCAAATGAGATGCACATTAAAATGCATCGAATTTCAAAGCCCATATAATTAACTATTGCTAAATATCAATATTTTCAGATACAGACAAAAGCTTTTTTCAAAATTTCAATCCATAGGATCATTATGCAGTTAATAACACAAAAAACTATCATCAAGAAAATCATTCAATAACAATCAACATAGAATAATAATCACCGAATACATAACTATCTGGCAATGGCAGAGTGTGACCAGATGAAACAACACAAAAAATATAGTCCCAAGATTTTTTCCGCACCCGAATCACCACACAATATTTTAAAAGCACGTAGTACGACAAAAACTGGATCACCAAAAAACAAAAGAGAATCGATTCATCTTGATAAAAAAAAGTCTATATGATATGTCAAACCGATTGGCGCCATTAAATACAAGATGGCGGGGATTAATGTTCTTAAGCGTACCTATAGTTCAAAATTTTCTGTACGACTAGTTTTTAACATTATAGAACAGCTATGATTTCAGATTTTCTTCTGGAAGGTAAGATGTAACACAAGTTTTAGCTGTTAAACAACTGTACTTGAATTATTACATTCTGTTTGCTATTTTTACAAATAAAAAAGAGACACTGGATTTTCGCGGTACCTCATTTTACTGAAACGAATTTGTATGCAAGAGTTTTAAAGTTGAAAACTACGAGTAGACACGCTATGCTGATATGTAGACTCACTATAAAACTCCTAGTAGCGGAGACAGCACTTATTCATTCAGTATATCATTTAATTTGTGCTGCAATCTCGTTCTAAGGATTAGCAAGCTGAAGTGGCAGTGGGTCACGTCTGTCGCAGAACCGATAGCCCCTGGAGCAGACGTGACCAGGAGTGGAGACCGCGCCTAGGCAAACGTAGCCTAGGACGCCCTCCAGGTAGGTACAGTGACGATATTCGCAAAATGGCTGGCAATGGTTGGATGCGACGAGTTGAAAATCGAGCTCAGTGGCGTGCCATTGGAGAGGCATATGTCCAGCAGTGGACGGGAGTAGGTTGACAATGATGAATGATGATGATGAAGGCAATAATGACCAAAACAGGCAACATCAGCAATGAGGATTTAAACAGCGGGGGCAGACTGCATGACGCTTTCACCTGATAAAGTAGTTATTGACTAAATAACTATAGATTGAACATGTTTAACAGAAAACAGCGATACTATTGTTCAACTTGCTTGCAGTAAAAACGAAAAACATTCTGGATTCATCTACTTCGATTTTGGAAAGCTTTATGGAAATATATATAAAGTGCTTAATCCAAATTAAAATATCTCTAAAAATTGAGATAGATTTTTTGGAAATTTATGTTTTAAAACTACTTTTGTTTATCAAACACTTAAGGTTGTTTATTTGCACCTCAATAAGCCCTACTGAGAGGTACAACTCGAGTAGTAGGTACTGAATTAGATACGAGTACCGCTTGAAGTTTAATAAGCAAATAATATTTTTTTAATACAGTTGCATAGACACAAGTCTATCCCTACATTTCTAATAGGCATGGCTCACTAAGTGTTGGCCTGCCGCCCCCTTGGCCCCAGGTCTGCCGATAAATCCTCGCGGATTTCGGGCCAGGCTTGCGTTAACTGCGCTGAGGCAATAGCCTGTCTACTCGTGGCCTGATTTACATCACTCCGTGACGTCACGCGGCCCATAAGATATTTCTCCTGACATTCCGTGAAATATGGACATCGGAATTGTCGTCTGCAATTGACTAAGTTCCCATTTAGACTTTATAACCTCAGAATTTGTAATGACATTATAGTAGAAAGAAGCCTATATCCGGAATTGGATTGAGACAAGATCATGACGATGTTATGATGGAGAGTTACTTTCTATAAAATTTGTATTCCGTTTTTGTAACAACAAGCCTGTAATCCACAAATCCTCTGCTCCTCTCCTCTTTACTACGCTTAGTACACTCCCACGTTTCACAGTAACGTTTTTACGTCCCACTATGGATAGCCTGTTGCCGTGCACCGGGCACAAATCCATACTCCGAGCTCTTACTAGAAATTTCGTGATAGAAAATTCCAGTGGTACCTGGCCCGAGGACCGAACCCAGGACCTCTGAACCGGTAGTCGCGTTATCTACCACTCAATCAACGGGGCAGTCAAATTATAGTTTAACAAAAATCAGCAAGATAACTCTGCATAAATATTTCATATCCTCGCCTAACATCGCAAATAAAAATGTACATCGCGTCGATATTTTTCACTCCGTACCGTCAAACAACAAATAAACACTTGGCCAATGCAATTAATCAATGAAAGAGCTATGTGCGTTCCCTACAAACACTGGTACTGCAACTCGAATAATAAAAATAGAGATATAAGACATGCTCTTTTGTTGCAGCGCCTCGATTCAATGCAGGAGTGCATTTTTATAAAACAGCATTGAGCATTGAGCAGCAAATGAGTGGGCTATTTCCAATTGTATTGCTGAGCTCTGCGCCACGAGAGTTTAGTGATCTCAATTGCCCAAGATAACGTTACTTGTATATATCAACGTAACGTAACATCACGCCTACAATCGCCGAAGGAGTAGGCCGAGGGGTGTAAGAGACCCCCACGTTTCACCAGTGACGTTTAAGTCCCAAAATGGAATGGAATGGATTGATTAGTGAGGACGGTCCATAAATAACAAAAAAATAGCGCTATATTTGTTCGCTGACACTAAAACTGATTTGTTACTTTAATATATAAGACTGCCTTGTAGGTCCAGTGCTCGCAAGCGCGACTGCCTATCGGGAGGTCCTGTATTCCTATCCCGGGTCGAGTACTATTGGATTTTTCAAATTTAAAACTTCTAGTAGTGACTCGGAGTCTGGATCTGTGCCCGGTGTATGGCAAGAGCTCACCACCCAGTCCATTGGATTTAAACGTAACTGGTGAAACGTGGAAGTGTATTACACTCCTCCGCCTACCCCTCCGGGGTTTACTGGTGTGATGTTACGTTTTTGTACTTACGGTACAAAGGTATTGTGAGATTAAAAATAGAAATACCCCCAATTAAACTGCAACGCGTTACATTTCTCCAGTCTCTCTCCAGTCTGAGAGGAGCCATTTTCTCCTAATTTTAAAACTAGCTTTTTTTAAACTGAGATCCTACGTTGCTTTTCTTTTTCGTCTAGAACCAAGTGCCCGAGGTTAATTAAACTGTGAAAGCTCAAGAAGTTATTTTTACGAAAAAAGTCCCGTAAAGTTTTTTAAAATTTTATTTATTTAGCGAACAACATTGGATATTTATTGCTGGTGGTATCACTAAGCCTCGTATTCGGTTAAACAACGGTGTGGTCTCAGACGATACAGCACATCTGTGGCAAATAGACGTACAAATTATTTGAAATGACAGGAGAATTAACAAAGCTATAAGATATACACATATTCTTTAGACTATAGGCCTATTTAGCGTATAGTCTAATCTATAGTCCAGCCTCTAGTCTAGCATATATTATGGACTATTATCTAGCCTATATAAAAACCTATCTATATCTCATATATTAAAAAGAAATTTAATCAAAACTGAATATCACTTGCTATAACGGTGAATGAAAACATCGTAAAGAAATCTGCTCATTTTAATTTTATCCATGATGTTCTCTGAGACATGTGAAGTCTGCTAGGTTGCAGTTGGCTAGAGTGGCAGATAACGCGACAATTTTTCTGAAAGAAAACTCGTATCCGACATTGGATACATAAAACCGATAATGATTGTCTTGATTATGACAAACCCTAAAAACATACAATGAATTCTGATCGCTTTAAATGGAATATCTGCTGACGAGCAATTAATTTGGTAAGAGGATTAAGAGTTTAGGGATCACCAGAGCTCTTAAATGTTATAATGTATAATGTTATATAAATTCAGCTCATTAGTGTTAATTATTTTGCTAATGAATTTGCCCAATTATTTATATAAAATTATATCGTTTATTTATTTCCGATAGAAGCTCTGAGTTTGGATTTATGCCCGGTGTATGTCAATAGGCTCACCACCCATTCCATGGGGTGTATGACAGGATAGGCAGTACTGCTTAATCTGTTATGATAGATTTAGTTTAAATTGAAATTGGAATAAATAAACAGATAAATAACAAAAATAGTTTCAGAACCAGTGCTAGCAGAACAAATAATTCTTGCACATATGCAGTACATATTATTTCGCTTAAATTCAACTGCAATAAAACAAGAACTCAAAATCGCACAAAATAAAACGATGTCAATCAAACTCGAAGTAATACGACTCGTCTTTGAAGTTAGTATGAAAACTCTCAATTCTATTAAACATGTTTACGTAAATTGAGACCATTAGTATACGTCTCAGACCGCAAAAGTCGCTTTGTACGTCTTGTACATGTCGCTCGAGATAATAAAAATTCCAATGTCAAGTTTGTTACGAAATATATACACTATACATTGAGATTACACAGAAATAAATGGGTACAACTTTTTCTGTTGTGAAAACAACAGTTGGGGAACGAGATACTTAATGAAAGAAATTAAAGTCATCGTCAATCATATTTAGTGTCAGTTTTCGTACTAGAGCTCTTCAAATACATTAATGTACATTTCATATTTCCTAACCACAGTTGAGAATCTTCTATCTATATTTCATTACTATGTATTATTATCGTCACCGAATGCCACATATCTCTATACTTACAAAGATGACCTGCTTCTTCTGTCTCCATCACTCTCTTCATACAGACATGCCGGTATTGGAGACTTCTGACTGAATCAGCCGAGGCGGAGTCAGACATCAGTCACTATCTGACCTGTTTAATCAAGAGTGACTTTTGGTTTCCCTCAGCACCTGCACCCGTCACAATTTATATTTAAATATCTTTAAGAAGTACAATAATCCAGGATATGTCGTGACTACTATTCTGGGGCTAAAAGCGTCCCATGAAAATTATAATTAGTTACCAGCTAACTTAAGACGTAGCAATTTTTAATGTAAAATATTATCATCATCATCGGCATCATCATTATCAGCCTACTCCCGTCCATTGCTGGACATAGATCTCTCCAATGGCACGCCACTGAGCTATAAAATTGTATGTAAAATATTATATGAAACCCATTCAAAGAATAAGTACTTATGAAAACATGTTCAATTTAAGTAACAAACTAACAGAACAGTCTGAACTCAAAAGACGGGAAGACTACGGTTGACGAACGAACTAATTTGCAGAAGACATTAAAAGCTTTGCGATTCAGATCTTGATGTAAATTCAGACCATTAGCGCCGTAACACTGCCCCGAGCCCGGAAAAGGTTCGAAGCTAAACTTTACTTCGCAAGTCCTTCACGGAGTACGAGCGTTACTGTCGAATGGTGGTGGCGAGTTTGTTGACTTAAGTATTCAGTTGTTATCTAAACGTACATAAAAATTTCTTAACCGGAAAGTGTTGCTATTATATATAGTGATAATAAAACGTGACATCGCGCCTGTAATCCCCGAAGGGAGAGGAGTGTCGTAAATACAGTTACGTTTAAGTCCCATGGAATAGATGGTGAGGCTATTGCCATACACCGGGCACAATTCCAGGTTCCGAGTCACTACTAGATATTCTAAATTAGAAAAATCCAATAGCACCCGACCCGGGATTTGAACCCAGGACACCGGATCAGCAGTCGCAAAAATGAGATTATGGACGAATTACTTATTAAATAGTGTAAATTTATTAACTTAGAAACAATAAAAGAAAATTAATCTTCCATACAGAGTGTAGATGTGAAATTAAATATGCTCAAACCCGCTGTAGCACTAGCAACTCGTACTGATACCATAAAAATCGGTATCGCTTATTTAGATACCTAATTGCTCCAGTTAAATATAAAATGATAAATAAAGATCGGAAACCACAAAGGGACATTAAGATATCTAATCTGTTATGGCCCTTATCAAATCAATCCGATCAATTTAATTTATCTTCGATATAAATTATATCTTTACGGTTATTTTTCATAGATAATTTTAATTCAATTACTTTTTAAATTTGCATCACGTTTTAGAGTGTGCGTTGCTATATGCGTTATAATATAAAGCAATTCAAATATTACATTACGTAACATCACTCCTGTAATCTCCGAAGGAGTAGGCTGAGGAATACATCCCACGTTTCACCAGTTACGCTTATGTCCCATGGGATAGGTAGTGAGCCTATTGCCATACATCGAACACAGATCTAGACTCAGGGTCACTACTAGAAATTCTAAATTAAAAAGATCCAATAGCATCCGACTCGGGATTTGAATTCAAGACCTCCCGTTTGGAAGTCGCGCTTGCAACTACTCGACCAACGAGGCAGCCAAAAGGAAACACAATATACCTATTAGTATAAAAAACTGTGATTTTGAAATTTTTCGTACCTGAGCTGTACCATTTGTAGGAGTTAGAGTCCTTATTACACTAAAAAGAAAGAAAAACGGGAATCTCTCTTCTCGCAAATGGCAGTAAATAAAAAGGCCGCTCCCGTTTTAAAAGGTTAAGATTTAAAAAACAAGAAACGACGGAATGAACTTGTGGGGGAAATTTTTCTGAATAATTTTTCAGACCCTTGTAACAACCCATAAATAATACAAAATTGTATTTTGTCATGCGAACTCAGTATAAAAGATGGGGGAAACAGAGAAATGTTATTGAAAACCTGAGATCTGATGTATAACGAAATATAAAAGAATGAATTTGGAAGAACCACGGCAGCTATGTAAGGATAGGGATATTTGGCACTCCGTACTCTCTGCCTAGCCCGCAAAGGACCTAGCGTGAATATATGTATGTATGCATGTATGTATAAAAGAAAGAAATAATGCATCTGTAATTGGCTATAGACGATGTACATACACAACGATAAGTGCAAAAATTCGAAGATCTAATTTTATAGAAAGCAAAATATAGCACATAGTTAAGGTATATTATATTATAACGTTAGAACTTTTCTACACAAGTGTACCGATTTAATGGTAGACGGAAATTGGACATTATTACCTGATGACATGTTGATAACGTTACTGGTGAGACGTATGCCACTTCTCTGCCTACCTGTTCGCGGGAAATGCAGGCGAGATTTCTTACGATGGCAACGCCAGTAAAACACATTTACTGTGGAACGAATACTTCATTACGCGTGTAACTACTAAACTTTTCACGATAAACAAGGAAAAGCGGTAGGACCACGATGGTAAAATCTTCCCCTTGGTAATACATATGTAAATAAATTGCATATCATAATAAAAAAATACGCTCCAACTTTATCTGTTGTCATATGTATCGATTGATTGAAACTATTTTAATTTCATCCCTTTTACAACACATATGTACATGTATACAACATTCCATATTCAGATGGATTGGATGGAAGAAAAGTATTTTTCCTTGAATTTCAATTAAAATTTGTCCCTAATTATGTATATTTTAATAAAACTGCACCTTTTTCTATGATGACTTATTTATTTTTATGGTATTCGTAACGATTCCGCTCGGGTGGCACGTCGGATACACATAACATAGGATTCTTCAATTGTGAATAGGCTATTTCTAAGCACGCATTACATATCTATATATAACTAACTCCGAACATGTTGATGACAAAAAACATTTATCTAACAAAAGGGGAATAGTCGTATAAGGAAAACATAAAAATGTACGGTCAAGTCTTGAACCAATTGTATATGTAGGAACGGACAGGTACAAACATCGAGTTCTATGAGGAAATAATAGTTTTCATTGGTTAAAGGACCAGGACAAAGGAGATGTTTATGTCACAGGCTTTGTCGCGTGGGACGAACAGAGTATCGCTGTGTTGTGTTGTCATATAAATTGTAAGTTGTACTGTCGTTGCTTTAATACTTGTTTACTTAGAATCAATAATGTACTGCATACAGTCACATCTTCACGCTATGTCTCTTATGGGGTAGGCAGAGGAAGATGGAGTGCTATATCTAATATATTATGCTAATTATGTATCTACTCTTGCAGACCTGCTGTGCTTATTTCATTTTCATCACTCTGTTCAGAGACACGGGTTCAAAACACTCTGCCTCCCCCATCAGTGAGAATTCGAGAGATTGGGTCAAGGTAGTTCAGCCTTGGTCTCCCTCGCCACCTCCATTTTAATTCACATCGTATATCTACTTCGTTATTATTTAATGGATTGTGCCCGGTGCATGGTAATAGGCTCACCACCTATTCCACGGGTCGTAAACGTAACTGGCGAAACGTGGGAGTGTACTTCATTCCTCTGCCTACCTCTACGAGGATTACATGCGTGATCTTACGTTTAGGTCTACAATTATTATAGTGTACATTAACCTAACCTCGTAGTAAAAGTAGGTTGCGAGGAAATAAGTAAGTATTAAAATTCTCGAAGGCATTTTCAACCGAAGTAACCACGAAATTGGAAATTCAGCTTCATTCCCTGAACCGGAAGCCACCTGCCGTCAAAGTTTCCTCTTGCGTCGCGTTTGAATCAGAATGGGGCCTGATTAGATACTTGTTCGTGGCAAAGTTCAACTGAATGTGTGGTGTAATAGGATTTCGCGAATACTTATGTAATGCGAAGATCTCAATAGGCAAATTAAGCCTGTAAAGTTTTCATGTCAATTCGTCATCACGTTATGATGTACTCGTATATGGGTCTGCCCCCACTTTCCGTGACATATAAGTTCATATATATAATGTTCGGTCGTCTTTATCATTATCGTTATAATGAGGACTTTTCATCGTTCTATTGTTGGACACGTATCTCCTATCGCGAGACAGATTGCAGGTTCAGATTGGGATCAAGTGCAGAGTTCATATACCTTGAAAAAGATTATTGAGAACTTAAAAGTAGTGCATGTAATTAATTTTTTTTATTATACTGTATTATTTTTATTACACAATATACTAATATAGTATGTCTGTAGTGGTGTGAGAGCATATGTAAGTGTATGTGTGTGAGTGCGTGCGTGCATGCGTGCATGCGTGTTTGTGTACGTGCGTGCGGCATTTTAAGAGCAAATGTGAAGGTTCAGTAAAGTAATGTCCCTGCAGTAATGCATCATACGTACTGAGCTCGATATGTACCAGACACTCTAAATTATCGGTTGGTTTGCGATTGTTAAATTTAGCTATCGCCGCTAGTTACCAACGTACAGACGGACAGGGTCGTTACACACTAAATTTGACTTTATTTATGCGAAATATTTGGTATGGTTACATATTTGCTGTTGTTCTTGCTTCCACTACACAAAGATATGTATATATAAAACATCAGCTCCGAATGTATTTTACTATTAAATGTTTCGTGAGTAGGTATTTATATGTACACATATGTATATGTACCGGCTTATCTCACGTAAGTTTTTCGAGATTACTTGACTTAAGCCTGTATGTATGTATATAACTTATCATTCGCATGCATATGTAGAAATGTTCTAAGACAAAAAGAACGACACTATGTTTTTACGGAATGCTTTCCACTGTGTGCCACCAGTGGGCAGCAGTCTTCCCTGTGTGTCGCGATCGCTACGATTTACGCCCGGCGATAACGAATCCTTCCTGAATACACATCGTTAAGTAGGATACATAGAATTCGGTTTTTACAACGCGCGACAATTCTCAGCCACTGGACTAAAAGTGCTTTTTAAAATAAAATATCTCTTGCTATAACGGTGAAGAAAAAGGAAAAGAAAAGGCAAGCTGCACAACTTTTTTAAACTTCGAGTTTATTAAAAGACAATGTGACGTAAGACGTAAGACGTAAGACGTAAGACGTAAGTCCGCCAACCCGGAAACTTCAGACGCAGCAGACGCTTGGCCGGCGTGGCAGACAATGCCCTAACCCTCTAAACCTGGGAGGAGAAACGTATAAAACAGATTGAGTCCATCACCGACACCGACTCCGACAGTCGCAGTCGGAGAAATGAGATATAAATTAAAAATAAAAAAACAATATTAAATATTCAATACTAAAGTATGATTATAATAACGAAAATTCAACTCTAGATTAAACATTTGTGTATTATAAAGAATTTATAATTAATATATGGCATTCTGACAGCTGTTCGTGACCACCTTCTAATTGCTTGTTATACAAATTCTAAACATGTCGTTACTGTAAAGTAGTATTATAAATCCTATGAATCTCTTAGTGAATTTAACTACTTAATCGAGTCACGCCGCTCTTGACCGCTTTAACCGTAACTTAAACCCATTCTACTAGCTTTCTTCTTTGATATCCATAATATATTCCAAGTGTTGACTTGCTAAGCATATTTCAGACCAAAGAGTTATTATGTGACCCGAAAAGCTATAATAAATTTTGCAACAAACGACTCTGAAAACATACATTGCGCAATCTGTTCACATTCGATACAGTCAAGCTTTATAAAGCCAGCGATGTACGTGATAGTAGGATGGCATCCACGGTTATAAATAACGTGGTGGTGGGCAGCTGTCGGCGCCATGACCGCGCATCCAAGTTATAAATCACGGGTCATTTCAACACTCCACTAGAATAAGCCGCACGAATTTATACCTATTCCAAATTCTAGATTCAATGTACACGTCGACATACACGTGAATACGCGGGAAACCGCACAGTGCTTTGGACGGGGAAGCGTAAAGATTCAGAGATAGGAAATTAAACTCAAATATTGTGGTTATCAAATTCATAATAACAATCAGTTGTACATTTAAAGATGAAGTAGCTGGATGGCCATGCTTTGCTTGGTATTTTTTTGTAAAACGTGTTTTTTTTGGAAATTATACATATTTAGATACGAATTACGTACTGAAATGTACCTTCGTTTACTAATGATATTGTAGCAGTTTTTCATTGCTCGAAAACACGGATAAAAGGCATTTTCTAAACATTAAACCTAGCTAGATCTATTTATCGCACCCGAAGCCCCCCGCGTACCTACTAAATCTCATGATAATCGTAGAAGCCGTTTCCGAGATTCATATTATACATACATACACATATATATACAAGAATTGCTCGTTTAAAGGTATTAGGTAGATATAACATAGCCCTTCAGTCACGACCGCTGTCGATATTGTAATTTAAATAATAGATATTGTAAGTATAACCTTAATTATAATTTAAAATTCAATAACATTTGAGGAATGAACACTATATTTTACTGCAAACAAAGTCATTACGCTGATTTAAAATCATTCGTCAATGCAAAGGTTTTATATGACTGGAATTCGACCAAACGGACAAATAAACGATGATTATGAGAATTATTGTAAAGCATAATTAGTTTTAGGTATATTATTTAAAACTTTGAGCTTTCGAAGCTTATGTGGAAGCAGAAAAACAGAAAACAAACTATTAACCATAAAAAGAAACTGGGGGAAGTATATAGGACAAAATGCTACCAACATCCAGTATACGAGTAGGTACAAATAAAACGTTATTTTTCTTTCTTTCTTTCTTTCTATCATTGGCGCCACCCTAACAAATAGAAAAACAATAAATACATACAAAGTTCTCAATTTTGTGAAATAGTACCACTTCAACCAACAATAGTTTAAATAGACATTCTATAAAGAAGTGCAAATACCAGGCATACATTGCATTGCTCAGATCGCTGGCTGCGACATGCTCTCTGGCATCTGGCATACACGACATACACTTTGAGTCGTATAATAGGCAAAGATATATTGAAATGCGAAATATATAAGCTCATTTATATATACAAAATCTGTGTATTAACTGTTTGTATATGTTTATTTGCTAGATGGAGTGACGATATACGCAGAGTAGCTGGCAGTGGTTGAATGCGAAGAGCTCAAGATCGAGCTCAATGGCGTGCCATTGGAGAGGCATATGTCTAGCAGTGGATGGGAGTAGGTTGATAATGATAACTGTTTGTATTTTATCCGGGCGGGTGACCACTGAAAGCCTCCGACGTCTTCAAATGACTATAATACAGGCAACTAACCGGTCAAACTGACTAGAACTCGAAAACACACATTAGACTATTATAGTTGATCACCACATACCCTCAGCAAATAGCCTTACAGAAGTTTTGCCATCATTTGATTATAATAATGTAAGAAGAATACGGAAGAATCCCTTCGGGGATTACAGGCGTGCGGCTACATTTACAAAATTCCCCTAAAACGTCTTTTAGATTTCAGCAAAAGTTCCTTTCCATGACAAGAACAGAATAGAAAAACAACATATCATAATTATAGGTAGTTGATGAAAAATTGTATCAATTGTGAAATGGACGAAATGCATTGTTGAATATTAAAAAATATCGCCAACTTTCCGTTGCGGTCAGACAAATCCCCAGCGGAGGCTGTCACCTCGCGGCGATGCGCTGCGAGGAGGCGATAAATTTAGGGAAATTGAACCCACAACGCGAACTCACCTTTTGTAGCCTTTTTATATTTAGCATGAAAGTTCAATGAGGGGTGTTAATTAAATTTATGAATGTAACCACTGTTTTGTTTCCTGTACACTGTAGCATTCGACGGATAAAGGGAGGTCTTTTTTAAACTTTTGTAAATTTGTTATGTCATCATTATCATCATCATCAGCCTTTAGATGTCCACTGCTGGACATAAGTCTCCTCTAATCTGTTGTGTATTATGTCCTAAGAGAATTTAATTAAAAAATCAGATAAGCGCAACAGTTTTTTCTCATTTTACCCTTATCTTGTTTTCATTTCTACAGTCCTCTGGCTAACCCTTAGGGAAAATACAGTCCTGACGTTATATATTTTTCTCTATATAATAATCAGAGACTATGCATCATATGTGCTAATTGCGATAAAACAGTTATAAATTTAATATATAAAATATTTGATACAAGCATATTCGAATCCCATTGACATCCTCCCCACAGAACTGTATGGTCCAACTTACGTAATCCGTACCACCTCTGAACATCCTTAATTAAGGCCAAGTTGAACTGGTTATCTGACAATCCCCTTCCCTATAGCACAATATGTTCATAGTGAATGTTTATATCTAGGGTCGCCTTACTGAAATACATGTTTAGTCAAAATCGTAAGCTTCCAAGGATTGAAGAAAAAGTCTACTATGAAATGCGTTATTCGCCATTTTAACTTTTTTTTTTATTATTTGCTATTTACAGAGTATACAAGACACAAGCATTCTTAACTCATAAGTTACCTGCTTTACATAGGTACCTACCTACATACTATATGTAGTTGCGACAACATCACCAATTCGTCGCATGTGACAGAACATAAGGCTTGCTACACGAATTTCATATGCAAGGTGAAATATTAAAAATATCTGCCGGTCTCCATCCGGTCAGACAAATCCCTGTCATTTCTCTCGGATCATGCTGCCAGGAACGATGGAGTTTCAAATGTACGAAGTATGAAACCACTTTTGTGGGAATGAATATGGGATACCGCTTCGAGAATATTCGGTCCATCGAATTGTGATAAATGTACCTACTATTAAATATTGTATGTATTCGTGACATTGGTTTTAAGAGTTCGGAAAATACATTCGCTTTATTAATTTCACCATTTAAAACATCACATCAAGGATGTAACCCCTAAGGGGTGGGCAGAGGAGTGTAGTACACTCCCACGTGTCACCAGTTACGTTTAAGTCCCATGAAATAGGTGGTGAGCCTATTGCCATACGCATTTTTTTTATAATATATTTTTTATACATACAATCAAATTATGACATTGAAATAAATATTTTAGTATCTGATCCACTGTCAAATATATATACAGTACAAAATTAATAAGCAATTTTGTTGGTCATATATATAGTTACTTGTGAATCAACTGTCCGTTGATAAGTAATAGGTATTTACTAATATTATTCACTCAGTATCCACTGGTATGTCACACATTCCTTAACTTAATTTTATTTTTTCGTTTATTTATGATAGCATAATAATTCAAATACCCGTTTCGTAGTATTCGACGTGTAATATATCTTTATTATACAATTTAGCCAACGTGAGTGTAAAGATATGACGAGGTAATTGATATATTAATTTAATTCTTGGAAGTTTAGTAACGATGTAGCAGAACTAGACCCTTATTGTACGTACACTGTTCATTAGATTACCATATTTCATTACCTACCATTCTTAAGTTAGCCGTTCATGATAAAACGCTCGTAGTCCGGATACGATTGTCGAATGCAAGCGATCTGTGACTATCCAATTGGATAGTCTACCGGAGTATACATCGTTTAGTCCATACTGGAGAAAATTGGTGGAGTTTGCCCCAGGTTTCTCACAATTTTGGTAGAAACCTGTGCTGGACAATGGCGTCAGTCGAAAAAGGTAACGCTAGCTTTTTATACTGTATTTAATTTGTTGCTTAAGTGGACATCGCATGCACATTAACGTCACCGACATCCTCTAGATGTTCACTGCTGGAAACGGGCCTGCCTGAATCGCCACTTCTTCCTGTCCTGGGCCTTCCGGATCCAGCAGCTCGGGATTTCTCTACGTGAAAAATCCGAAACGGTTATCCGTAGACGAACCAAGGTCAACAACATTGCTCTTGAAATTAGTAAGCTGAAGTGGCTATGGGCAGGCCACATCGCTCGAGTGATACACATTGAGTGTACACATAATTACGAGTATACAGTATCAAACATCAAAACAATTGAAATTGATTCAATTTATGAACACGACCGATGAACACTGCAAGGACGCTATCATCACTAACAAGACAAATTACACGTAATTGAATTGGAATCAATTAGAATAATAATGTCTCTAAGAACAAACTCAAATAAGAATCAAGTAATACTTTTTGATAAATGTCAAACAAGTTTAATGCCTTTTTATTACACTTGCTTGATATACGAATATCTTTCTCGCATAAAAATATAGAGATATTCCCGCGGGAGCTCATTCCTTCTACTTTAGTAAAAGGCTCTCGTACATATGATGTGTAGATTAAACATTAGTCAACTATTTATAGACGATGGGGAGATCCGTGGGCTAACTTGTGGTCAGGGCTGTTACTGCAATATAGTATTTATTTAAACATGCTAATATCTTAGGTTAAAATATTGCCAAAGACCCATTAAACATTATGTGCATTACAGTCATAATCATTAATACCACCTGCTGTAACAGTGAAGGAAAATTCATAAGAACCTGCACACCTTGGAATTTCGCATAATATTCTTTGACGTGTGAAGTCTGCCAACCCACCCTCGGCCAGCATGGTAGACAACGGCGCTAACTCTTCTCATTCCGAGAGAGATATTTTGTCCATATTCAAAATATATAATATACCTGTTTAATCGCCTTCACATCTATAAAATCTAAATATTATTATGAAAGAAGAACAATTCAGTTAAGTTTCATCATTTTAACTCCAGGAATAGTATTTCAGACAACCCTGTGTCCAATCCCGGGAGCAACAGAACTGTGATATTATTTTATCCGGGCACATTTATATATTTGCAAGTTGTGTCAGTCCCCGGGGCGCCGTGCTCGCACTTCGCGGTAAAAGCGTATGACACCGACACAAATTGATCCTGCCCTCTCGAAACACATCGTTTAAGCTTTTTATATTTCACCCTCGTTTTTTTTTTAGATAAAAGGTCATCTTTTGAGAAATCAACCTTTTAGAAAGCGAAACGAATTTTGCAAATAAAGAATAAATGGGTTCGCGTGTATATTAATATGTGGGAAAGGGTAATTTTACCCCCTTTTTAGATATTGCGCGTACGGAGACGTATTACATTTGACATAATTAAAGTATGTATAGAGAAGAAGACATGAAAGGTAAAACATTTATATCCTTAAAATAAAATGAAATGGAACATTCTTTGTTTCTCGTACTATTCATGTCAGAAGGAATTTATGGTCTAATCATAGAGATATTATATATAGAGTAGGGAGAGCCAGCCTAAAATATGACCATAGAAAAAAAAAGAGAAAGAAAATGAGGATACCTATCTCTCTGTCTCTTTCTACTCGCGCTCACACAGGTAGCGCTAGCGTAAGTCATGCATCAGTAGTGAGATAGAGAGAGATAGAGATAGGGTATCGTGATCGTTTATCTCTTTCTAACCGTCGGACGTTTAATTTATTGACCAACCGAACGCCATAAAATTACCATTTTAGCTTTCAAACAATTTATAAAAAAATAAGGCAGTATTTGAGACACTTGTAACAATAATATGTTTGACGAATTACCAAAGACAATAACTATATTGTACCAAAACAACATGTCATAACCATTCTACAAAACTTTTATAATTTCAGCAAACTAATATAATTATTTATTCAAAGTCCAGCTTGTTTCTCTTTACATACAAACATGGCGAAAACTAGTTCGTTACACAGCTCGCTAAAGCACAAACGGTAATACTTAATACAATAATGTGGACATATTTACGCAGAAACGGACTTGAACTGTGTTCTGAAATTGGGTAAACTCGTGTAAAGTCGCAATGCGAATTGTATGCGCTCTTGTGACATATTAATAATGCTCATTATTAAAAGGCACGGTTTCATTATTATGTTGTTGGCGTGAGGACATAAATTACCGGATAGAATATTAGTGTAAAACTTGTTTAATAATATAATAATAATCGATCCATTGATCATTCCACCGTTGGAAAGGGGTCTCTTCTCATATTGAATGGGTTAAGGTATGCCACGCTGGCCAAGTGCGGGTTGGCAGACTTCACACATCTTACAATTATTATTTTTTTAATTCTAAAGTGTGTAGGTTTCTTCCCGAAGGTTTCCTTCACCGTCAGCAAGTGATATCTCAACTTAAAACGCACTTTTGTAAATAGGTGCGCGCCATGGATTTGAACCCAGCACTCCCCTAATTGTAAACAATCGGTCATGTAGCTTTAGAAAACCTAAGCGATTGGTTCCTATTATAATAAGCAAATTAAATTCCATGAAGTTAATCTGAAATCATAGGACATAAACTATAAATCCATTAATGCTGAGAAATCAAATGAGTTGTGCTTGTCCAGCAATATCGTATAATTAAAACGTGACTCCATCCATCCATTACAATAAGCGAGTGCAATCATCCAACATTAAAGTAACGCGGAACAGAATAAAATACCGCAGCGCCTGTTAACAATATAACAACATTGTGTTCGTTGACCAATTTTGCTAATTGACGCTTTAAACATATTAATCGCCGCGTGTCCGCCTGTTGCTTCCGCTCGATGTTTGTTTTTGAAACCAATTTGTTGCCGGTATTGTTGTCTCGCCACATATAAATTTACTCAATCAATACTTTAAAGAAGGCCTATGTTCAGCAGTGGACTGAGATAGATTGATTATGTGATGTGAATGCTACAAAAGATATCAAGGAAACAGTAACACGATAGATTTTTATGGATGGATACATGGCGCTCCGTATTCTTTGCTTACCCTGTAAGGGAACAAGTGTACTTACTAACATAATAAAAATAATGTATTCGAAAGGAATGGGTCGAAAGGATGGTATACGGTTCTAGATTAATTGACTGTTAGGTTCGAATCGACATCGCAAATACAAAATGCTCTTTCACGAAGATTTTAGCAACTATCAATAAATACCTAATACTCGCGGATTAGTTAATGTCTTATAAGACACATAAATAGGTACTAATTTATGTAATATTTTCAATAATAAAGATAAGGATATGGCAAGGGGCTTGGCATTACACTTTATTAAAAAATGTATAGAGAATCGAAAAATATATAGGTACCTATATATGTATGTACTAGAACAAGCAAAGAGGTGGTTATACGAGCTCCATCTGAGGACTCATTAGCGCTTTCCATGAGGTGGGTCACCGGCGAGGCGCTATCCTATCATATGATAAAAAAGCCCTTTTAAAAACCCTCTTAACTCCCGAACGAGTAGGTACTGTTTACATATATTCACACGCTTGTTTTTATGATATATCTGATTGTCATTTTAAATGATATCACATCAAGTGACTTTCATGGCTGTTAGGCACAATAAAGTATGTTAAATATTACAACACATTATTAATAACAAATTTCATATCAAAAATATGTCTGTTATATTAAATTCCAACGGACCGATTACGAGTCACAATCATTAGTTCAGATTACTTATCCGCGACACCTCGGGCCGCGATAGCACCATTTGAAAATGCATGTACTGCTTCCTCAGTACATTTAATTATTTTAATTTGTATGTATGTATAAAGCAAATTCATTAAATAAATATCATTCAGTTAGTTTAGTTTTAGCCTACTGCTGGACATATGTCTCCGTAACAGCGGGGACTCTTGCGAATTATGCTCACACTATACATGCTGATTGGGGATCGCCGATCTGCTTCTCACATCGCCTACGTGGCTGCCCAGCAACACACAGAACATTTAGTAGTGACTACGTAGACGGCGCTATACCGCTTTAAGCCGACCCACTAAATATCAATATTTCATTGTGGCCCGACTAGTTTCGGAACTGTACGAGGTCCTTCCTCATGAGCTCCCGCCGTTTGCAGCGAGATCGCCGAGACGGCCTAATTATATTTAATTTTATAACCTACTTACATTTGGAAGGTTCTAGATATTCACTGTTAATAGTTTTAAGCGCTCATAATATACCAATTGGTTTAAGAGTTCGGTTATTTCTATAGTAATCATAATATTACACTACCTTTCTACACAGTGTTATCTAGGTCTCCGATTTAGTAAGATCTCCTTTTTAACTTCTTTCAAACATTACCTGACAAATGCATATTATCAATGGAATTGACACAGGTTTATCTTCCTGTACTAGCAATGTTAAAAAATAGGTTTTAATATTGACCAAGAGCACTGATATTTCGTAACACCACGTCTGTAATCCCCGAAGGGATAAGCAGAGGAATGTAGTGGGTACACTCCGATGTTTCACCAGTTACGTTTAAGTCTTATGGAATAAGTGGTGAGCCTATTTCCATACACCGGGCACAGTTTCTGATTCCGAGTCACTACAGGAAATTCTAAATTAGAAAAACCCAATAGTAAAGGACGCTTTAAACCCAGGACCTCTCGATCGACAGTCGCGCCTGCAACCACTAGACCAACGAGGCAGTCTGATATTTCGTTAAATAAATATATTGGTAACTAAAAGTGAATGAATTTTAACTGGAGGTAAACAAATTGGTGTACCAAGTCTTAACATAAACATGAACAGACACGTGTTACACTATCTTCACAAAACTTCGAAGTGGGTAGCGTTTCGTTGCCACCCTCAAAGAATGAAGTTCGAACGCCTCATGTCTTAGTACACATTCCTACAACCACCATTACAACAAACCCATTAGTAGCATTTTTTTCCGCAGGCCATCATTAATTTCATGACAACAACTTTTGATTATGTAGTGTCGTTACGACAATTATATAATTTCGACGGAACGACAATGAAATAATAAACAACAGTCGAATCGCAGATCACGGGAGTTTCTGGATTACATTGATTGCGTATAAGCGCATAAGCAGCAGATAAAATGGCAATAATTCCCTCTATCTAAATCCCCAGAAGATTATCCTTAAAAAATTAAACACAGTGATTTCGTGATTGTTAACACGAATATATGTGTTTTGTGTATGTGGTAGGTAATTGTACTTTGGAATGTTTTTGTTTAAAACAGGGGTTGTTTAAAAGAAAAGAATAGTAAACATTTCATTGTGTCTTTTTACGTAACATTTAAAGAAAATGTAAGATCACGCCTGTAATCCCCGAAGGGGTAGGGATAGGAGTGTAGTACACTCCCACGTTTCACCAGTTACGTCTAAGTCCCATGGAATAAATAGGTGGTTAGGTGAGCCTATTGCCATACACCGGACACAATTCCAGACTCCAAGTCACTACTAAAAACGTTACATTTGAAAAATGTAATAGCACCTGACCCGGGATTTGAACACAGGAC
>DWME01000239.1:0-39038 GCA_018244795.1 Parelbella ahira ahira | reverse complement strand
GAAGCATCTAGTGCCGTCAGGGGTGCGTTCGCGGCGCGGGGGCAGACAAGCCACGCCCACATTGGGTGCCATATCCAGGGGCGAGTTGAGAATGAGAAGGGCAACGTCGTAGAAAAGATTGTCTGGAAATAACAATTTTATGGTTTATGTTGGAAAACCAACATGGCGAAGAAGCCAAATTATTTATTGTCTCTTACGTGTGAAATTAGTAAACAAGTGTTTGTACAGAGTGGTATTCTATGATATCAACTCTTCACATTGTACGAGCCCTGTATCCAACGGTGAAACTGCACATATTTTACGGCCAACCGACGAAATATTGGCATTTATTATATTGGCATATATTATTTATCCGACTTTGTCTGCGTAGTTTATGATATTAACAATCAGTTTTATGTACAAAGAAGGAAACATACAAAGTTTTGAAAGCAAAAAAATACTTAAACAATCGCTATATATAGCAAGTTCATAGAATTTTAATACAATCCGAAAATCTCTTACTCTTGTTAAAGTCCTTATGCACGATGACTTCCGAGACATCCCTGTCCTGATGCGGGTATATCTCGTTTACTGTTTGCGTGTCCCATTCACCAGCTCTAACCCTGAAGTTCCCTCCCGTCGCCACATAGTGAGCCGCTGTCAGAACAACCCTCGGGTGAATGAGCGAGCCACCACCGACGTAGACGTTCAGTTTCTGACCGTCTGGATCTTGATCATTCACGGGTTCAGTCCTAGGATCAATCATTCCGTTCCTACGATTATATTCCTAGCCAATTCTTTAATATAAGAAACAAGGATGCAGAATGCAGGGTGGATTTGATGGTAACTGACTGGTATGATGGTCCAGTGAATAGTGAACCTCTTTTCTGAGGTGGGAGTCGTGGGTTCGATTTCCACCCAGGATAAACGTACGTGTGATAAGCTTAGTATATGGTCTATGTATGGGTGTAAAATATAAACAAATTTTGAGTAATTGTACAAGCTGTAGGGAAAACTTCTGTAGCGCATTGTGCAACAAATTAAAACATCATCCGCTACAACGACGACAGGAAATAATAAAAACAATTAATTTACCCATTTCATATTAATATGACAAGGGTTAATTAAGACCAGCATTTTCTTAGGAGTTATATCAGTTTCAACAACGGAATGATAACAGTAACATGATGCAATATTCACGCCTGTCTTTCCCCGAACTTCATTTGGCATTCCTTGAACTGCATTTGGCTTTTAATAGAGTACTTTAGCTCAAATTTTGCTTACTACACAACAATGGACGGAAAGAATAATAATATTTATATTATTACAGAGCACATACTCGTATAATGAAATTGTCTATGGCTATCATTATCTTTAAAAGTGCAATACGCCATGTTGTGCCAAATAACTCACTTCAAAATAGCGACCATCCAGGGGAATTCACCGAACATGGACTCGCCGTCATTGTTGCCGGTTATCTTGAAACCCGTACCTGCTTTATTCCATTGGCCGCAACCTTCACGCTGGTAAGCAAAGGTTATCATTTATATTTTTAGTAATTTAAAGCGATTTTTCGATATGTTTTCATAACCTAACTTAACCTAACCTAACTTAAAAATAGCAAACGCTCGGCTGTTTTAAGGTCCATAAAAGTATGTCTCAAAAAGGACTTAAATGCCACCGAATTGATGTTTTGGTGCTTCTACTCACCCTTTAAACTGAACATAAGGAATTTATCGTTTTCCAAACATATACATAGGTACTTGTAATTGAATTAAATGGAACATTCAATAATCATCTTGATTATTGAATGTTCTATTTAATTCAATTTCATACATATAAAAAAATTTATTGGAATACAAAACAAACAAATTTGTAACACATATCAGATATAAACTTTACATCACGCCTGTAACCCCCTAAGGGGTAGGCAGAGGATTGTAGTACACTCCCACGTTTCACCAGTTACGTGTACGTCCCATGGAACAGGTGGTGAGCCTATTGCCATACACCGGGCACAGCTCCAGACTCCGAGTCACTAGTAGAAATTCTAAATTAGAAAAATCCACTAGTACCCAACCCAGGATTTGAACCCAGGATCGGCAGTCGCGCTTGTAACCTCTCGTTCGACGTGGCAGTCAAATATGACTGTCGAGTATATCTAATAAGACGAGTAAGTATATCTAATAAGATATACTCGTAAATTTGAGATTTCTGCATCGCAACAATTGTTTTTTTATCGAATATTGCCACATATTTGCATAGATTACTTCAAATCTAAAGCACTTTATTACTATTTACGTATACTAAATATGAGACACTTTGAAAATAATAATAAAAAAAAAAAAACAATATGTATAAAAAAAATAGCATTCTTAATTTTTTTCGTCATTCCTTTTCTATATTTTATTTTTATTTTATTTTTCTTTTATTAGATACACCAACAGCATTACATACAATACATTTAAAACGAGCAACATAGAAGTTCACAACATCGGTACGTATGCCAATTAAAGGCGTATACAGCATTTACATTAATGCTAAAGAAACAGACATGTAATACCAATGAGTATCGCTAAGTATTTAAAAAAAAAACAATTAAAGAAATAAACAATTTGGTGAAGATTAATAATTTCTACTGTAACTACAACTAACTAATATTAACTAATAACCATTATGGCATTGAACGTATATGACGTAGGAAATAACATAATAAAAAGGAAATTCATAGTTTATGTTTTAAGCAGGTAAGTACATAATTTTTTCTTAAGACCAAGAATTGTGTCGTGAAAGATGTCGATGTCTTTGATTGACGAAGATGCTCGGTTGTAATCCGCACAGATTCTAGATAAAGGAGAATATTTTAGGACATGAGTTTTGCTTGCAGGGATATTGAAAATTTTGGCGATAGGATGTCGTGGGTACTGGTAAGGCACGCTAATATTAATTCTTTGGAGTAAGTGAATGAACTCAATTTTTCCAGAAATAATCTTTTTTAAAAACATGACATTAAGAAGAGAGCGACGGCTACTAAGTGACATTATTTTAAAGTGTTTGAGACGAACGTCATAGGGGGCGCGGTGAAAAATTCCAGATGAATAAAAAGCTAGGTGTCTAGTAAAAGAGCGCTGAATGTTTTCAATTCTCTGCGAGTACGTAACAAAATAAGGACTCCACACCACAGATGCGAATTCTAATTGACTGCGGACCAACGAATTATACAAGGTTATTTTGGTTGTAGAAGATTTAAAACCCTTAGTATTTCTTTTTAAGAACCCGAGCATTTTAGCAGCTTTTTTAACGGTTGCATCAATATGCGCTTTAAATGTTAGTTTTCTGTCCATTATCACACCTAAATCCCGAAGTTCAGGAACTTGCTGTAGCATTGTATCGTTTAATTTATAAGAGGACTTGAATGGTACTATTTTTCTTGAGAACTTTATATGATACGATTTTTTGGCATTCAGTACCATACCATTTAAGAAACACCAATTGCTTATTCTTTTAAGATCAGATTGTATAAGTTCCGCGTCTAAAAAAGTATTCACTCTTCTGTATATTTTCAAATCGTCAGCAAAAAGGCAGAATTGACAGTTGCGTATTTCCAATGTGATATCATTTATAAATGCAGAAAAAAGCATGGGACCAAGAATGGAACCTTGTGGTATACCTGAGACTGCTTCATAATCATCTGATCTGTGACCGTTCACCACCACAAACTGGAGTCTCTTTGCTAAGTAAGAACGAAACCATTCTAGCAAGGATCCACCAACACCATACCTTCTTAGTTTATCAATAAGACGCAAATGACAAACTTTGTCGAACGCACTAGAGAAGTCCATGTAGATGGCATCAACTTCCTGGCGATTATCAACTTCTTTACAAAGATGCGACAGCAGTGACACTAAATTAGTTTCGATAGAGTGCCCTTTCCTGAAGCCATGCTGATGTTCAGAAATGAATGTATTTAGATGACTTGTCATAATTGGATATACGAGAGACTCAAATAATTTTGAAAAACATGAAAGTATTGAAATCGGTCTATAGTTGCAGACTTCACTGGCACTGCCCTTTTTAAACACAGGAACTATTTTAGAGCTTTTCCAAACTTTGGGAAAATCCCCATCATCCAAAGATCGATTAAAGATAATAGATAGAGGTAGAGTTAAACGAGAGCCGCAGCGCTTGACAAAGACTGGGGGAATTTCATCTGATCCAGCTCCCTTGCTAATATCGAGCTTTTTAATTGCTCGTGCAATGTCACGTTCTGATATTTTTATACTATTTAAATAAGACTCATTGTACGTGAAATCAACATCTTTAGTAGAGGCACTTTGGCCAAATTGAATATAGAAAGAAAATATTGACCTAACATTTACTTTTACATTTGAAAAAATATATTTGGAGAATAACTTACGCCCAAGGCACATTTAAGAATCTCATCTCATCTCAAAGTCTATTATAAACGTTCTATACATTTATGACGTCATCAATTTATATTTGTTAAGAAAAATTTAGGTCAAGTGTATTTACAAAAAAAATATATTAGATGCCACGGTAAACTGACCGACGCGACAGTTTATCTGAAGTAAAGTAGTTACCGTCGCCTAATAGACATCTGCAACATCAGAAGAGTTTCTAGAAAGAGAACTAGAAACATATTGATAAAAACTCTGCCTACCTACTCGATGAGCTCCCGATGGACACAGCACATGGCAACTAATCGCGCTATCCCAAAAATACTCGTGAGTAATCCCGTCAGGCTGTAAAATATTTATTCCCTATCAATCCCTGTCAAGGACAATATTCCATGCGCTTGTTTATTCCTTAATCCATAAAATTTTTATTCCGCTATTTGTACCAGACAAGTTCGTTGCTCTAATTATATACCTAGTATTAGTGGCAGTTAACATTAAGTACCTACTTGGTGTGTCTATATATGTATATTGTGAACTTTAGGTAGCAAAATTTTGTAAATTACTCGTATTTTTAATAAATGATACTATAAAGTTCTGAATATTTTATTAATACAAATATTTCCTTTAATGTAATCACAGGGTATCAAACTTACCGGACGTTAGCGAGAGTGTGGCGTCGACTCTTGAGGTATCGGCCGTGATACTTCTGCAGTTCGCCTATGCTGCCCTGTTCGGCCTGCATCCTGCCGGAAGGTAGAGGCGCGGGCGCCTCGTCCGCCGCCTGACCGGGCGATACGCTGACAGCTCCAGAGCCACGCTTACGGGCTTTGTTAGACTTCCTCGCAGTTGCAGATATGCATATCTTTACTGACGACGGACTTCCAAAGCTACGCTTTTTCCCTGAGCTTCTGGAGGACGTGTAAGCAGTATCAGTGCTGCTCCTTGTGCTCTTATACGACGGAGTCAGTGTCGCATCAGTGGCGTCCTCTAGCGGCCAATCTGAATCGTCCTCTTCCTCTATGCCTGGCAGAGGGGACTGCTGGCCGAGAGGGCGAGGAGAGCTTATTACAGGTTCCGGAGCGACTGCAAACAATCAATGAACTCCCTAAAACAAACCTACGCATAGCTGTGTGGGCGCTTAACGTCTCGTGTGGAAACACATTGGAAGATATTGCTAAACGAGTCATGAACGTGATATGTTTTAAACATTCTAACGTAATTTTAACGCTCTCAAGGTGATAATCATCGTACACAAATAACTTTTATCTTATTTATTAATATGTGCGTTAGAAAGATATTTCGTAGATGTACTTTTTCGCTTCTATATTTATTTATTTTATTTTAGTTTTTATATTTCTCATACAAGTGCCTAGGGACACCAAGACTACTACTGGCACTGGCACTAAGGTCAAGACTATCTTGACCAAATAGATTAGATTGTTTCTAATGGGAAGTCAGAGTCACTCTGAAACTGGTGTGCGTGTATAGAGGATGATGAATGTAAATGACTGAAATGATGAAAAAATGACAAGTCAGGTCTGTAGGAGTAGACATATTTAGCCCTCGGTGATCTTTGCCTGCCTCGTACGAGACCAGGCGAGCTGATACAATAAAAATATTAATAATAATAACTCTCTTCGTCTTCCAAGCAGTAAAAAATGAATAAATAAATATTAATCGACCCATTTATTATGCCTCAATCGCTTGTTATTAAAACCATAAGGATATTTATGGATATCCATTATCTCGTTGGTCTAATAGTTAGTGACATTGACTGCTGAAGCGGGAATGAGCTGAGGTATTCGTTCTGTTTGATTATAAAATATTCTTATATAAGTATATATGTAATATATTTATAAACATATATATTTATGCAGATTATCAACCGTGTTGCTACCACAGTATAGACTACGCGTACTTTGAAACCAGATGGCCGTTTTTGAAAACGTCCCAACATATTAATACATAATTTATTTACGTCCCTCTTGAATATTTAATATAATAGCAAAGGATTTTCAAAGAATTCCCGTATAATTAAAACATGAGCGGGAATAGGGTTAATTACTGTCAGTTTCAAAATCACAATACTGGTTAATATTCCGTGCAGAAGAGCTCGCCTAACTACGATACACTGAGAGTTAATCAGTTCAGATATTAAACAACGTACTGAGAACAGAAGCCTATATTAAATACCTTATTATAATCACACGCTAATTTCGTTGTGATGTACATGGGTTTATACGCTTTAATGTATCATATTAAATTGTACATATATTTTAGGTCCCTTTTTGGCACCTTAAAAGGTTTTCGGTTTAAATTAAAAATACATTTGTGTACTAACAATTTCTTATATAGTTTTGTAATTGATAGCTACATATTTACAGCAGTGTGGCCGTATTAAAGAAATTTATGTTATATACAATGCATACATGTAAACACAATGGTAATCAACGAATATAGCAATTTTGCAATGAGTACGTGTTACAATTAATCAAACTTAATTTGATATTTATTTTATTTATGTAATGTCTGGATTCCATGGGACGTATTACATAACAGTGAATTGTGGGAGTGTTATACTTATCTGCAAAACCCTTTCAGGACAATACATGCGAGTTATTATCTGGGAAATACAAATTTGTTATTATCAGGTGTGTTATAGTTAAATCTGCATTAAAACCTATTATTAATCCTTTAAAAAAAGGTGCAACGAAGGGCGAATTTACTACCTAATCGCATTTTGTGACAAACTTGGCTAGATGACGACAGTTTATTCCATATTCCATACTTACTAGCATAGCGTATATTCACTCAGCACATGAATAAGATCGTCTAATATTTGACCGTAGGGCAATGTAGCAATCTGAGAGGTAATCAGCGACGAAAATTGCAGATACGAGCGACGGTGGCGCAACACAGCGTTCTGAACATCGAACGTTCTAGATAAACGTTCCATCACTGAAGAGTAATTGAAATATCATATTATTGCTATATGGATACGCCAGGTTTATTACGTTATGGTCAGAGAGCATTGAATTACAAATATATGTATGTATGTAGCTTATAAACCTTCCGTGCTACCATTTATAGTTCCCTTCACGCACATACGTATGTAATAGATCGAAAAAGTGTTTCATTGATTGGAATCAATGAATCAATAATGGATTATCAATAGAATAGAATTCAATAGAACAACGGTAATATAAAAAAACTTGATATATAAGCAAAACGTGTTTATGTTCTAACACTTGATGCCATGAGAAATTATCCCTACGAATGAAATGATAGAAGAACATTAGCAAAACTGACCTTAAACTTTATCGCGCTACCAAAAATATATCAGACCTCATTCAGCAATGAACAAAGTGATGTAGGTATATAAAAGAACGACGACAAATTTGTAAGCATAGATATTTGGCAATCGGATCTCCCTGCTTACCCCGTTAAGGGATCTAATATAACAATGAAATCATAATTATAATATAACCCAGCAAAAATGAACATTATAGAAATATGAAATATGAACAATATTATCATAAGAACCTACGAATTATCTTGAACATTATCGACCGAAGAAGCACACATGAGCTCGCTCGCGAACTTATCACAGTTTCGTCTAAGGTTGGGACACGAAGCGGTATTCAGTAACGAAAGTAATAAAAACAGAATATATATGACTACGATCTTTGAAATTCTGTGACCCTGTTACTTTGATACCGCGTGTTGGATCGACTGAAGTGCAACTATAGCGACCCATTTATGTAAGAGTACGGATTCGGAGATCTTCTAAAGATCTGTGTGACGTCAATTGGGCATGCAGGATATTAAATTCATCATTATTATCAGTACAGTCATTATCATCATCATTATAATTATCGTCAACGGTCAATCATTCGTTCCGCTGTTGGACATGGGTCTCCTTTCAGAAACGGAACGGCTATAAAAATTAATTTAATAATAGTAATAAGATTTGAAATTTATTGAAGTCAAATTAAATAAAATATAGGTACATGTGTAGCTACTATATTTTGGTAATCCTAAAGTCAGTACAATAAGTACAATTAGACTTGTATGTATATTGTTTGTAATAATATAATCAAATAAATAATAATCGGTCCATTTATCATTACATTGTTGAAATATTGGTCTCTTGGTTTTAATTTTTTGACATTCTATTATTTGCCATCATTTAATTAATTAATTTTACTAAATTGACATTTGTACAATTGACATTGTCTATGCTCTCGAATTGGGACATCTGTTATGATAGATATAGTCTATATGGTAATTTGAAAATGCAATTAAATAAATAAAATTATTATTACTAAATTAAACGAACAATTAAGTGACGCTTAAAAGTAAACACTTTACGTGTGATTTATTTAAATTGCAGCGGTCAGCGAGACGCAGATGATGTTCCACTTGATTAATCACGAAAATGATACATTATTTGCATCCACGTTAGCGTAGGCGTTCGCAATTTACCGCGTTCATTAATAGCTCGCTAAATGTGCGTCCTAACGAGTTTGGTCGTTATAAAATTTTGTGCAGGTCCGAAAAATTATTTATTTTATTATGTATTCTTTGGTTCGCGAATTGTTTTGTAGACTGGAGTGATAGCCCCTAATACTTAATTCTCGTACTAATATGAACTAAACAGATTCATGATACTAGAGACACTATTTCTGCAGCCCTGTCAGCAACATCACTAATTCATAATATGAATAACAATATTTTCTAACAAATTGAACTAACTGAAACTAACAGTCCTATTCCTACAGTCTTGGCGACAGCAACTAAAGAATATAAATTAATTTAACTGATGTAAGAAGTTCAATGTTCTTTCCATAAACAATTATCAAGCTCATTTGTCGACAATAAAATGCCATAGTCAGTAGCAGGTCAAATATGTTACGAGAACTTGAGAATTGTAGAACAAATAAACGTGGAATAGAAAAGATTTTGGAGAAACTAATTATTAAATCTTAGGAAAAGTGTTAAAGCTCATTTTCATGTAAGTATACCATTTTACTTTTCGTACGACTACGAAGTAGTCATAGTTCAAAGGGCTCGTAAAACTTCGCTCGTAGGAGTAACGGCTCCTTATCATAAAGTACAAATCAAAATTAAAAAATACATCTTCATATAGGGATGTACAATTTATCGTAGCATATTTCTTTACTTTTACGATATTAGTAATCTGCCTTTTAATGACTGGGTAATATCTATTAAAATGTATTCTTCAAATAATAATCAGAATGAAATAATTAATAAACAGATTAATAAAGATACATACGGTCCTGATTTGTAAAAATAATAAATATTGAGTATTCAGTCACTATTTCAAGTATTTCATAATAATCATTATGAGCAATTCTTTTGTCACTCCCCTCCTCGACACTGCACTTCTCTAGTATTGAAAGTGTTAGGCAACAGAGTCTAAACTAGAATAAATCAATAGTAACATAATCAATTACATAAGAATCAATTGTATAATAATGAAATTTATAACAAACAATTTTATAAGAATCAATTGTATAGGTATCATTTGTGTAAGAATCAATAGTATAATAATAATACTCATGTTGTGTAAATATCACCAATAGATGCTGTGTAAATTTAAAAATCCCATATAATAATTCGAATAATAAGATGTTTTGAGAAAGTGTTGAAATGTAAGTTGTAATAGAATACGCCATGCTGTAGACGGTTTCTAAATTGGAATAAACAATGAATAAATATTACGTCTCGCGCGCCTTCCAAGTTTTCGGACTTCAAAGGCAGTCACTCTTGATTAGATTGGATCAGAAGCCTATCAGAACATTGGCCGATTTTCTGAGGAATTTACATTTTAAATCCAATGTCAATCACTTTAAGTTTCACAGTGTTATAAAATGAGATATAAAATGTGCGTTAACTCATCAAGGGTACCTACGAGAATGTTTAAAAAATTAAATTTTGCTTTTAATGAAGTAAAATTCTACTCGGATATTACAGTAGGGATGTATTTAAAAAAGATTATAGCTGGCCTCAAAAGATTATCGGCTAAGCCGACATCAGAAAGGGATTTAAAAATATTGCCGCGCGTACCTAATACGTCTTCCGCGTTTCTACTCAATCAAATTATGTTATATAGGAATAAATAATTATAATATATTTTCGACAACCGTATTTTGTGACAAAAAAAACTTTAACACATTACTTGCGAACGTTGATGTATAATTGCCGTGGCAAACGAAGGCTACCCTAACTTAACCAAATAGGTCGTATACTGGCTAATTGTGGAGCCAGAAACTGGCAAAGTTGTAGGAAGAGAGAAAACAACATAAAATAGCGTATTAGATCTCTAAAGATAGAAATATATGGCACTCTGTACTACCCTGTAAGGGACCTGTCGTGATAACATAATAATAAAAATGAAAACCTATAAAATAAGCATATATCATAAGTAGAAGGTTCTTGTATTGAAGTAGTAATATTGTAATGGGTTCATGTTCTGTCTACTAATACGACTTAAAAGCTGTATCACTTCCAATCACCAGAATGAAATTTAAAAACTTGATTGTAGAGAAACGCTAAGATACTTATGGATGCCACATTCAAAACAAATCCTGTTAAATGTAGTTACATAGAAGAAAATTTGAAGATGTTATTAATTTATTTATATATGAGTATTGTTATATGTTACAAATATGTTTTAAAGTATTTGGAGTCCAAAGAACTTAAGATATAATAATTAACATTTTAGTGAAAAAACCTAATTAAGCGTGATCTGAGTTTTCTATTTGTATAGTTTGAAGGAACTCGCAAATTAACACAAACAAAATAAGTAAAAACAAAAGATGTAAATATTATTAGTAAACCAACCCATCTTTGTATTATTTACGTGTACATCTATCATCGTGTGTCTATCACGGACCATCGGTATTCGGAATATTAATCACAATGTTCTTAGTCGAAATAAAATCTCTGTGATTTATTCACCACACAACATATCATCACGCTTGTATTTCCACAAACGGAAAGGCAAAACACTGTAGTGTAATCTTCCATTTCGTCGCTTATATTATTCTGAGTCCCATAGAACAGAGTGTGAGCCTAATGCCACCACACACGGGGCACAAATTCAGACTCCGGGCTACAACTGAGAATTTTAAGTTAGAGACTATACTACATAGAGTTAAACTCAATAAAACTTTTCCCGGTCCGTTATTCGAAACCTCACCTCAAGACTTAGTCAGTAGTCGCACTTGTAACGATTCGGCAACACTAAATGAAAATCATTTCTTATAATTTTGTAAGAATATGGTTTTTTTTCTCTTTTCAAATATTTAGTTTCCCCACAGAATGATTGTTTCAAACATATATGTTCAGTTGTAAATTTTTATTCATATAATTACTGTAATTATGTACCCAAAACTTTATATACATAAGAAAAACTAATTATATTAAGGTTCTAAACTGGTTAGCCGCGATCAAACCTAACTCCCGAACGATACGATGAAATTGTAACTTCTTTCAGGGAGTCTCTGATTTGATACTATATAGTACATATAAGTATTTAAAATTTTATAGCAATATTAATGTTTTAACTCCCATTACGATACCTAAAAGGGATTACGCAACAAATAAACCAACTTGTATACCTCAATTCTCGGTTTAAGTTCAGTTTCAAGTCTCCATAAATACCATTGTATTCTAATCCAAAACTCGCTAATTGAATTCAATTGAACGTTGGGTTAAAATAAATAGAATTATAGTGGCATAACTTAAATATCATCGCTAACGAAGGCTGTTAGTGGCAAAATCGATGCCTAATATTTTGAGGGTAGGTATCAGATGTTGAAATTCCCAGGAGAAATCGTACAAGAATTGTAATAACTCATTGTTTTCCCTTCTTCGATGTATTCTGTATATAGTAACCGTATAATAATATCTTGGGACATCACCACACACGGCCATCTGGTCCTAAGGTAGGCAACAAGAAAGCTTATGTTATGGTCACCAGGCGGCTAGTAAGCATTAAACAAACATTAGTATACGTGTATTGTATATATTCATTTACACCCACTTTTTACACTAACAAACAGAACAAATACTTTTACTAATCACAGGAATATTTCTTCCGGGTGGCATTTGAATCCACGCCCCAAGTTCAGCAGTAAGATTCAATAACCAATTGACCAACGGCCCACGTCAATAAGTAATTTCTTTCTCCCTTCATGCTCCCCTGTACCAAGCCGTAATAGCGTTTCTCATTCCCCTTTTTGCATTTGTCAGCGTTCATACCAGCTTACCTAGCATAGCTTCAGGTCTCTTTCATACCTAAAAGGAGATTAAAATGGCAAAAATTTGGTAGTAGACTTGTGTGCATCGATTTTGATCTAAGATATATCAGTTTGCATGTCTTAAATAGAATATTATATCATGAACACTGTCGCGGTAAGTGAAACATATTTGACTTTGTCCTTTATCCAAACACAGTACACACGATGGTAAAGGAAATCCTGTTGAGGGATGTAAACAAAATATTATTAAATTCAAATCATCGTCATCAATCTTATCATCATTTGTTGTTGGACACGGATATGCTCACAGAAGGAGAAGAATTTAAGCCATCGCCAGCCACACTGGCCGAATGCGGGATGGCAAACATCACATGGCTAAGAAAACACGATGGTAAACTTTAACGTGTGTTACTTTTCTATCAATGAGTTCATTTAACATTAAATCGAGCAATTTTTAAGATTAAATCGCACATATTTTTTGTAAAAAAAAAAATTCACGCCAGGATTTGAATCCAGAACCTGCAGAATAAAAGGCTCAATTCTAAGGTATTAAGCTATCACCGCTTCATATTTAAATTAAACAAGTATTGTCAGGATTCACCGTTTCTCTTTTGTTACTAAATTGGCTTTTAGGAATCAGATAATCAAGCTTCAGAAATTTTTTCTGTACTCCAAGTGCATTCATGTGATTGAATCAAAATTTAGACTTTGGGACCCGATTGGGGTTTGAAGCAGTTTCCGTTGAGTTAGACTGCCAGAGAACGAGATAACGTACCTAAATGAGTTGTTAACTGAAAATTGTCACCTGCACTTCTATTTGTACATCGTCATCGTCATCCACATCATTACCATGACGAAGACTGAAAAAATTTCGTAGTTAGGTTTCACATCCTCCGCTGTTGGGCTCAATGATTGAGACGTTCATGAATTTAGCGAAATTCTTTATATCACCAAAGGTTATAAAATTGAGATGTTACAATCCGCGACTTTAAAAATTGATTATTATTTTAGGTAAAATATAGAAAAGCACATTTGGTAACCGGAAGGGGAGAGTGGGATAATTAGAAATTCGTCTTTTGGTTTTTTAATTTGGTAATTAGAAAGCGAGTATCGACTTTTCACAAAATAATAGAGTAACATGAAAAGAATCAAAGGCATTATACAGAGATTCATATTATATTTTATTTATTCTTAGGTTACACCTTAAAGGGGTACAAGGGCGTACATAATGCCTAATGGCATTCGCTTTCAATCAACTTAAATGATGGAGAGAATATAATAATATGGTAAGGGCTTACTACGCAGCGACATTTGAAACATGTATCAAGAGACATTTAATCAATATAAATATAATTATGTGGATCTGTAAGGTGAAAATATTTCAGACTGAAAGGCTGTGACACGTGTCGATCTATCAATCGGATCTAGGCGGTACATAGGATACGTTTGAGGCAGAGATGAGCCGAGATAAGAAGAGATTAGTAAACCGGACGGATTACATTCCATCGCTCCTTTCTGTTAGAGTGCAAATGGATTATTGAAGAGAATTATAATTAATATTTCATTTGAAGATGCGGTAGCAAGCAAAATAGGATTGGGATAAACGATTATCACGATTGTCAGCCGAGCTTCCTACGACGTAGGTAGAGAGCACCGGATGCGGGCAAAGGAAATATCTTTATTCGTACAGACCCTCCATTAAATTTAAAACATATAACGTAACATCGCGTATGTCTTTAACCGAAGTGTAGTACATTTCCACCAAAATCTAAATACGTTAAAGGTGATCTACAATAGGAGGTATTTCAAGTCAGAAAAAGCCTATAATATTGTTGCCAACACCGATATTGAGCCCAGAACCGATCGATATGTAGCCGCACCCGACCAACGCGGCAGTCAATTGGGAGTTTCAAATTTAAAAACATTTATTATCAAAATAATTAACTTACCGTCCGGGTTCTACTTTACACAAAGAGCTCGATATGTAATTAAAACCCAAAAATATAATGTACCTAGATTCAATATGTTTCGATTCGTACACGAGCAATACTATTCATTATAAGTTTTAATTAACACGAACCTAATAAATATATGTAATAAAGCTCATTGGCGGTCTGTCCGATGTCATTAGGAACGTCGCGATAATCTCTGTATTATATTAGCTGTCTATGACCTAATTATTATTATGCCTACTACCTTAATCTAACGTAAGTTTATTATATGTACATAAGAATGTAATAAAAGCCATTTACGACGTTTTTGTGTGCAATTTTTTTTATTGTTTTAGGGGTTTCGTGAAAATATTAAGAGCTTGCAATTGGCGTAGAGAATAACAATTGGAAGTACTATGTCATCATCGTTTTTATCATCATCGACGACCTTTTCGTTGTTCCACTGTACGACACGCGTATCCTAATTGGCTTGTACATAGTACATACAATGTATTTACATAACATAATATATTGACTGCCTCGTTGGTCGAGCGGTTGCGAGCGCAACTGCCGATCGGGAGGCCCTAGGTTCAAATCCCGGGTCGGGTACCAACTATTGAATTTTTCTAATCTGGAATTTCTAATAGTGACTCGGAGTCTAGAATTGTGGCCTGTGTATGGCAATAGGCTCGCCCCTTATTCCATGGGACCTAAACGAAACTGGGGAAACGTGGAAGTGTACTGCACTCCTCTGCTTACCCCTTCGGGGATTACAAGTGTGATGTTACGTTTTTATAATATATAAGCGAAGTCCTAAATTACTTGTGAACATTAATTGGATCCGTCTATTAACTATTTAAACGTTCATATAAAACTTCCGGCTGTAATGAATACCTATAAAACTCATTCATGGCACATCTATTGTTGGAAATCAGTGGTGTAGCGCAATGGCGGCTGTAACAAGGCAGTTTGCACAGTGCTTAACGCTATTGTTTTACGGTCATTGGAAGCACGTGACTGTGTCTCTACACGATTTTGCCTAGACTGCAGTGGATTATAAAAATTATCTGCCAGAATTTCCTCAGAGTATTTGCTTTGACTTACAAATGTCTTAAAGTCGAAATTGTAAAAGGATTATGATATTGTAAGTAAGTAAGTATCACATGAGTAAGTAATACTGATGTTACGTCTTACGTGTATCTCAAGCACTAAACAGTCCATTTAGCTCAGTGGTGAACATCCGCGGGAGCTCTGCGAACATTGTTCGAGATTCGATTCCGAAACGCAACAGCATTATGATTATTACACTTATATGTATATATATATACGATTTAGGTTACGTACTTACATTTGTGTGTATACCCATGTAACCTATTTATATTGTCATGACAGAATTCTATAACGACTTTGAAGTGTTATTATTTTAATGGACTCGAATGTTAATTAATTAATACATTCTGTTAATTAACATGACATTCTATTTTCAATTTATGAAAAGTTGTCTAGTTAAATTAAGTTCTTAAGTACAAAATAAATAATGCTATCGCACGTCATGTGCTACGAAATAACAGTTCTTATAAAATTAGATGAAATGAATTATTTCTACAGACTGTAAAATTTATTACGAGAACCCTAAGAACTTAAATTTTTAACGATTTCCACATTAATTGAGCGATAAAAAAATATATGTCTTCTTAAATATATTTAAGCAATTAGACGTAATTCGAACAATAATCATAATTAAACAATAGCCAATAAATATTCATCAAAGGCTATTAATAAAAGCATAGTTCGATTAATAAATTAATTAACTGAATAAATTAATAACACTAAGGTCGGATGTTCGGGAAGAAACCTAAATCGTTTAATCGCCGGCCGGAGACTGAAGACGCTTTAATATTAATATTTAATGTCTTCAAAGATTTGACAGCGATATTGTTAATATCCGTCAATGACACCTGCTTAAATGTTTAACTTCTTATCAGTCAGTTCACAAAATATTATCGCTATTATTGTCCTCACGTCAGGTCGTAAGGGAAAGGCGCAGAGAATTATATCCGACAATATTTCTATTATTTTCCAATACAATAAGACGGAGATATAAGAGTGATCACCATACTCAGTAAACATCATATTCATAAACCTCATTTATTGTCTTTTGTCACACAAGGGTTTTGTTTAAATGAGGTGAGTTAAGAACATAGCCCGCCACGCTGAGCAAGTGCGGCTTGTCCTCATTTTTTAGAAATATTCAAAGCTTTACCGGTTTCCTGAATTTATGGTCAAATACTACCAGTCGTTAAACTAAACCACCAAAGACAAGGTTGACAAAGACGTGAATTTAATTCCATAATATATTAATTCCGTTAAAGTAAGTTGTTAGATGTAAATTAAAAAGGAAAATATTGAATGACATTGTAGCGCCGCCAGTAAACGAGCCACGAGGTGCGCACCGAGGTAAATAAACTAATAGATTTACTCAACTGAGTCGGTACTGACAATTAACTAAGTACTTACAATATTGTAAGTTAACTGTCGGTCACTCAAATAAATAGAATATTGCATGCTAAAACATCTTGCCTCATCGTTAATTCAACATAATAGTGTAAAACGTATATTATATACATACATATGTATCTCTTGACAAAACATGTGCGTTTCAAGATTAAACATCATTTCTTTTTTATCATATAATAAGACTAGCGTTAAAAGGCTGCAGGCAGATGCTGGATGCACCAAGCCGAAGACAAGGCGCGATGGCGCTCATTGGGGGAGGCCTATGTAAAGTATGTAATAAAAGCGCCATTTACGACGTTTTTGTGTGCAATTTTTTGTATTGGTTTAGGGGTTTCGTGAAAATATTAAGAGCTTGCAATTGGCGTAGAGAAATAACAGCAGTTCAGCAGTGGACTGAGATATGCTGATGATTATGATGATGATTATGATGATGATGATGAAGACCAGCGATTGACACACATGCGTCCTAAGATGGAGGACACATGCCTTTGAAGAGCTTATTCACCCTTGCTTTGAAGTGTCCTAGATTATACGTGTCCGGAAACACAGATTCTGGCAGAGCGTTCCACTCATTGGCGGTCTGACTAAGAATATACCAATGTAAAGAAGGCAACCTTCACACCTTGGAGTTCTCCACGAGGTTTTCTAAGAAGATTGAAGTCTGCCAAACCGCCCTTGACCGGCGTGGCACACAAAAGCCTTCACTACTCTCATTATGAGAGAAGACTGTTATCCACCTGTGGAATGATTGACGAGTTGATGGTGATACATGTACATACGTCATGTGAATAACTTGAGTCTGACCGATCATACGTCTATTAACGTAAGCATTTCAAATGTCAATGCTTTTCGGGTACATTTTGATGTGTAAACAATTTTTTATTTGTTCATATTAAGATTTATTCTTACTCCCCGATTGAGAACAAACAACGCCGCGAGCAAAATAAACAAAGGGTTTTTCATAACGCATGTACAAAAAACACGCGCTGGTTACGCGGTGAAATTTTCACACAAACCTGGTTTGTATTGGTTTGGAAGCACAGAAATGAATATAAATAGCACGCGAACTATTTGTTAACAAACACGAACTACAACTATGTAGAAATCTAGATGGTTATTTTTCGAACCGAATTTATTTGTATGAAAAGCTTTTTTACATTTTTTAAACTTTTATTGACTGCCTCATTAGTTGAGTGGTCGCAAGCGTCTTCCGATCGAAAGGATCTGGGTTCGATCCTCGGGTCAAGTTGGGTTTTTTAACTTATAATTCTCAATAGAACGATAGCTCGGAGTGTGGTGGTCTCGGTGTACGGCAGTAGGGTCACCTCCTGTTCCATAGTGGGAAGTAACCGTAACTGGAGTAACGTGGGAGTTATTGCGTTCCTCTGCCCATCTTTTGGGGATATATTTAGGGCAAAATGAAAAAAACCTTTTCGTATAGCCTATTTCGCAATATGTAGGGCGATCTATGTACATCTAAATGAAAAACCACGAAAAGAATCGATACAAAGTAAACAATCGAACAAATTCAAACACAAATATTGAAACACCGAGCATTGTAGTCCTAATAAATTGCCATTCAGTGTTGATTATTACAGATTAAACAGTGATGTTTAATTGTGGTATCGAATTGTCACTTTGACATTCATACGTCACTGCATTTAGTGACGTTTGTAATATATAAAATTAAATATTTCAGTTGTCGAGGGAGAGCAATACACCCTATCTTGACCAAATATGTAGGTCAGATACCATATATTATGTGAGTTATAACTCTTGGAAACAGGCGTACTTTTTTTCACGAGAGCGACTAATGTAGAAGCACGTCAGGTATGAAAGGATAGAGACGTTTGACACTCGGTGCTCTCTGCCTTACCCAAAAAAGACCTAACGTGGCGATATGATAAGTAAATGTTGTTTATTAAATGCTGAATCCCATAAGGGTGATTAATAACAAACTTTGTCGGACAAATTTAGGTTCGTAACGTTCGTTTAACAATATCTTCCATAGATGTTTTGGACACGAAACTGTAAATATGTAAAAATACAATAAATAAGCGTGTTGTGTTTAAATTATTAAAATACAACTAACGTAAACTTTTTCCTTTAACTTCTCAGTTAAAGGAAATCAAACTTTAAAAAATCAGAAAAGCTTATTTCATATATCGATTATCGTTCGGTACTGTATCCAACCGCTTAAAATGTACGAAATTATTCCATTTTACACAAGACTATAATTGAAAAACGTCGAAAACACCACCGTTGATCATATTACGATAGATGAAATTGCTTTATTCAATATCGTGTAAAAGTAATACAAATATCGTAATTTAAACAAAGACTGTGTTATACCTACTGTACATTATACCTCGATTTTTTTCTATTTTATTGACATAGAATGACATTAAACTGATGTAAACCTGTGCGAAACTATTGGGACAACGCATCCATCCATATAAATTTTTAATCAATCCATTAGCAACCAATTAGACGACTGTCAACATAGCACAAGTCTGAATCACGTACCAGTAAATGGGACTTTTCCTCCGTCTCATGTCCCTTAAGAATCGTGAGTACATTCACGCCCGTCTTTAGAATTTCCTTTTTCTTCGAGCATATAATAGGGACATCTGCACCTGCACACGTGCTCATAAATATACAGACGACGTTTTTCTGGGAGAGACTTAATAATTTATTGACTTGAGAATGACAAAAAAATACTCATATATATTTATTCATATCTGTAGAGTTATATTCTTCAGAAAATTCTTTTCAATTTCGTTCTTGCGATAAATGTTCTCTGCATTTTTTTATTGATTATCTACGTGTTTCAGATACGTATCACTTGAAATGTACTTTAAACACATGATAAATGTCAGTTAAAGAATTTGTAAATTTGTCAAACAACAAGTGTAAGAGACAGAAGCTCATTGGACTCGCGCCAGGTATCAAAGCCGTAACTTCCTGTTTTGAACTAAGGGAAACCGTTAACCTCGGCATTAGACATCACATATTCTTCTTACGTATAGCTGTTCTTTTTTAAATAAAATACTTTATTTGAATTATTTTTATGTACATATAAAAAAGATCTATTTTTATTAAGAGCCTCCGTCGTTCAGTTATATGATATTGAATAGTTCAAAATGTGTGGATACTATGAGAATAAAATCGAGGTATATGTATGTAGTCGAATTTGTAAGAGAATAAAATAACTCACCGTATTCCTCTTGCGAGAGCTGGGGGCTGCCCTCTCTCAGAGCATTGTCGGCGTCGTCGACGGGCGCCGCCGCGCGCGCCCCGCACCAGGGCACGCAGCAACGGAAGACCCCTCCTCCGACCACCTTGGAGCCGTGCGCACCCTCCGACCCAACGCGCCCGCGCCTCTATACAACTTCGTAACTCTCAATATCACTCTGTCCAACACTTTTAACACCAAAAACGTTACACCACACTCTTTACCCCACACATCGATCCGGCCCCTCCAAAACTTGGCACACAAAATCCTTATAAAAGGTAAAAGCGTAAAAAGTTGAAAGTTCAGTCTTGAAAGTTAGTGGAGATAAGTCAAAGTATTGATATGTCAGTCCGTTGTTTGAACTTCGCTATATTAGTAACTTTTCAATACTATTACAACTGAAATGGAAAAGATTCAGAAAGTCGCTGAGATTCTACATATTTTTAATTCCGAACTGAAAAAGAAAAACATGATTTAACGTTCAACATATCTGCACAATAAGTTAAACATCACTTAATTAAATGTCGCTCTGCCAAAACCTTGCCATTGTATTTTTATTTAATGTAACAAAATTGCTAAAAACTTATTAAAAATGGTTTCATGATACCGACTCCCCACAGAGCATGCTACAATTTTGGCGCCTATTTATGTTACTAATTTTCTTCTTTAACCTTAAAGTACTGAAGTGTCGCATAATTACAGTGAAAGAAAAAATCCAATTACGTACCGAGAGAATAATTCATTAACAATACGAGTATTTGCTGTAACGAAAATAAGATTTTTCGTATTAAGCACAAAGATTACGAAAATCACAGATCAGCGCAATATTTCAGAATATTCCTATATCTTTGGAAAATCTATCAAAATGTATATTTAGTTAAGTAAGTAGTAAATAACCACCATATATCAATATGCGTTAAGATGGTGACAAAAAGATTATCACGGCGTGCGTTGGCAAACACCCAATCAGACACAAAATCACTCCAGTTGGAATTTTTAGACTAAAGATTGAGCACACACTTCCAGTGAACACACACACACACATACATTTGAGTAACAATTCAGTCATGCAACATTGAAATTTTAAACTTGTATATGTCCCACTGTATTTCTACATCCGTTTTCCACGGTGGTTTCCGTATAAGTTTTCCGATTACGGTATTCAGAGCGCAGCGATTCAATAAAACACTATTGCCATACTAAACACGCTTTATGATGAGGAATATTTTCCGTCCATTAATTTCGAATGAAAAGCCATGTTCCTTTCAGTGAATACTCTTATTTCTTCTTGCTCAAGTCAAAATTACCTTCCAAAAAGATTTTTTTATATGTCAGCTACAACATGTACTTTAGCTTATACATAAATGTACGAGAAATGTTTCCGAAATTGAACTTGTCTATAATTTGACTTGTTAATGTTTATCAAAGACACAAACTAGTTATTCTACGAATATATAATCTTCATTTAATTAATTATCCTTGTATCTAAATTCTTCTTACTGACTAATTCCAGACTGTTCAATTTATGTTATGTTCGACTTTTCTATTTATGACAAGATTTAGGTACGTAATTTAAGTTTTTACATTTAACTCGGTAGAATAAATTGAGACTTTTTCTTTATCCGCAAGTAACGCTTAGCGTAGTGACATCAAAAATTTTTGTTCCTCGTGCGTTATCGTCCTCGGGTTTTTCATTGTCCTGTCGCTAGCGCGAGCCCTCGTGCAATCTACCAAGGTATGTTTTAAATGTGCTTAACAAAACGCCTTAAATAAAATATTCGAGGTATATTTTGCCTTCATTATAATACCTTTAGGTAGATTATCTAACCTATTTATGCCCTCGTATTCACAGATATAGACCAAATTATCTTTACAGCCAACGGAACCTCAAGTTAAGGGAATTGCAAGGCTGCGAGCCTTGCAATATTCTGATGATTGATTGTTGGTCTAAACACTAGTAAGGTATTCATTTTTCATCTTATCATTAGACAGTTATTATATGTAGTTGTCAAAACTAGCTAAAAGCTCTTGAAGTTGGCGGCATGTTGCGGACCTGTTGAGTTACTGTTTCGGTCCCAACGGTCTTGGTACCCAGAACTCAAAGTTTATTTACAAACAAATGTTCGAGTAACGTTTCATAAACCCACTGTGCCATTACAACACTATCACTAATGTAACTAATAATAATTATTCGGAGATCATCTTCGAGTACATTCTTTATGGCAAGAAGGTTTCTGTAATTTCCAAAAATACTTGGTCAACCACCACGTAAATCGTCTTCGAGTCATACTCGACCAGCGTTGAAACGATTGACCCAAAAATGGATAGTGCTTTTAGATTTGCGGATGCTCCAAATACCCTTCGCGGACGTTTAACAATTTCTGATGATTTCACGCTCTCTTTAACAAACAGAAATACGTTGCTCTTTAAAATTTACCAGCATCTTCCATTTTTATATAAATAGGGTTAAAGAAATACTTCTCCGCCCATGAAAAACTGCTAACATATTGTGAGCGATCGCTGCGTAAATATGTCAAGACTCCTCTTTAACATAATATATAGTGGAGAGATAAGCTTTACCCAATTAAATAGACATAAGTTTCTAAAACACTGAAAATATCTCACGTATTATTATAGAACTTGTAGAGTGATGTGTGAATGGTTAAGTACGGATTATCGAACAAGAGGAAAAAGTACGGAAACAGCTTTAAAAATCCCAGACTTAAGAAGTATCTATGAAGTATAAAGATTATAACTGAAGAAAATTGTTTTATTGTAAAAACTCAGAAAGTCTAGAAAGTTACGTGGAATAGTTAGGAAAGTTGTGTGCATTCAGCTATGTGATATAAAAAGAGTTTAGTTATAAGGAACACCAAATATTAAAAGAATAGTAATGTATATGAGCAACTGTGTTAACTGTATAAAGAAAATTTGAAGATCCCTCAATATCCCTAAGGACTAAGCTTTAACAAGTCCTATCAAATTGTGTCTGCTTACCACATTTTTTAGCCAGACCAAAACATGACCTATTTAAACCACAATATTATTCAGCAACCATGATTTCGTAGCTTACTACTCCGAATTTAAAAAATGTTAACATTTTTCAGAAATTCAATTATATTTGAGCACTCGCAAAATTTCATAATATCACATTATATCTTATGTATAATGCATTTCTATTTCTATTACATTAGTTAGTAAATGTCTCTCCTATTTGCGTTCACGTTTGAAAAAACTTTAACGAACTACAAAATAATTATAAAATAATATTGATAAAATATTTTTAAAATAATATTGATTTTGTTCAAATATGAGCAAATTATATTTTAAATCGGAAATCGGGAATACGTAATAAATATAGTTATACCTATGTAGGTACATGTAGTTGGTATTTGTACTATAAACTGTTTTCACACAAAATATTCGATTTATTAAATGTTATAGTGGTTTTTTCTTTCACGTCGGATTGACTTTCATATTTTTCATTTTAATATATAGGTACTCATAAAGCTAAAGTAATAGAATATTAATAATTACATTATTATACAAAGGCGTTTATTTGCGTCGAATGTGTTTTCTTTTTTAAAACGCAGTAAACAATTTTTATGGCTAAGGTAAAGTGTAAAACTCGCTTAAAGCAATGAATTTAGCAATGAAAGAAATTTAATTTTCTTTTAAGGTCAAGTTTTTATTTTAAGTTTATGATAATTTTAAGGTTGAGTTTTTACAGATACAGTCATAGCTTGTGAAAATCGTAAATCGTTATCGTTGATATTTCAAAGCAAATGTCAAATTTTAAAGGCAAATAGGTAGCGATTACGTCCATTCAACTTATAACATGTACGTAGGTACAAGAATAGAAATTCTGTTCTTTGTTTCTGTTCAAAATTCGTATTTTATTCAGTTTTCTCACATGCATCTATTTACATCTGCACTGGCAAAATATTTTATTTTACTCATTACGTACATCAACACGCCAGATCCAAGGTACGGGGTAGGCAGGGTGCACTCTATTCTTAGAGAACTGACGACATCTAAAGTTATCGTATAAATGTAAGTCATAAACAAAATAATGTCGTTAATAAATGACGCGTTGTTACAGCTTCGTAAGCCGAAAATTCAATGAGCGAACAGAAGCCTGATATAAAAATCGAACTTCAAAAAGACCGCACTAATCCCCTCCGCTACCCGCTAAATATCTCGCTAAAAGGCTGCTCCCCTAAATAACGCTCTCTGGAGAGTTTCAACGATTATAAAATATATTGGTTTCGTTCTGCCTAAAACGAACCAATCGCTTAAGGACTATAAAATGAACACAATTCATAAATGACACAAAAAGAGATAAATTATGTGTGGTGCATCTTTATTGCCGATAGGATGAAAATGTAATTGAAAGAGTAAAATTTTTTACAAGCTATTATAATCGACCCATTTGTCATTTCACTGTCGGAATATGGGTCTCCTCTCATAATGAGAGGGTTAAGGCCATAGTCTGTCGCGCTGGCCAAGTGCGGGTTGGCAGACTTCACATACCTTAGAAATTATTTTTTTTGCTATAAATTCTAAGCTTTCCTCACGATGTTTTCCTTCACCGTTAGCAAGTGATATTTGAATTTAAAACGCACTTTTGTAAAGAGGTGCGCGCCATGGTTTTGAACTCAGAACCCCCGCAATGAGAGGCTGAATTCTTAACCTATAGGCTATCGCTGATTATTTAATAAGCTATTATACGTATGTCTATTTGTACTATAAGTAATGACATAAGATATTGTGTAAAATCTAAAGACAGTATTGTATAAAATCTAAGGTCAGATACAATTGGGTAAGATATATACAGCAGGTAGCAGTGGGTGGGAGAAAATGGATGAGTAATTTAATTAAAAACAAATAAAATTAAATAAAAGAAGTACGTCGAGTCTCTAACCATAAAGAGATTTGACACTGTATGTTCTCTGACTACCACGTGACGGAATTGACGTGCCGTTAAAATAATAATAATAGATTAGTTCATAAGCATCTCTTATAGCCCCCAACACGTGAATAAATAAATCAAGAGAGCGATGCCGGCTGAGAGTTAATGATAAAAATATTCGCGCGCACCAGGCCCACAGGAAATTTAATTTAATCATACTTTATTACACGCTTTCAATAAACATATTCAAATTTATTTTAATTAACACCTACAGGTATTTATGCGATATCGTACATTTCTAACTATTAATATTTTTTGCATGCTCTAAAAACCTTTTGTAAAATAAATTCAAATATAAAATTGACACAATATACAATCCAACAATACATTAGTCTTCGGATTGTTTGCTGGAATGCACGTGGATTGTACATAAATCATGCCCTCTCAGCCATCTATATTCAATTTGGAGGTAATCAATTTAAAATGTTTTGAAAGTAGAGTTCGAAAATGCACACTTAAAACTAGCAACACCTGGAAAACACACTTGATTCGTTGCCAAGTGGAAATAGATGTAGGTAGGTAGAGTTTGGATCATTTTTTTATAAACACGCATTAACAGCACGTGGACGTCTAGCATAACACGGATTAAAAAGTATATAATACGTTATTACAAGAATATAACACGCGTATAACACATAGTACATACATTTGTAATGGTCGTCAGGTTTGTAAGGATAGAAATATTTGGCACTCGGTCCTATCCTCCTACCCCGTGCGGAACCTGGCGTGATAATTATTAAATAAGAATATCTTAATGTATGACTGTGAATAATCAGCAACATCCGAACTGACAGTTGTGAGAAGTTTTCATGGGGAACTTGTTCGTATGAATTTCAAACAACTGTCTTTAAAATAATGAATAACACACATGACAGTGGCGACATAGTTGAAAATAGAATATCGATTCTCCAGTAGCTTTTAACGGGCAAGTCGTTAGCTATCTTTATGAAATGACCACGTCTAAGCCTCGATAAGCGCGATTCAAACAGATATAATTGTCGAGAACAATGGCACATGAAGATTGGTGCGGCCAGTAACGATCGGTACATACAATCAATTACCTCTCATTGAGCGGTCGCTAGTTCAATTGCCAGTCATTTTTGTCGCCGTCATCACTAACTGGGTAATGGTGTGCGTACCCATTCTCACAATGAACTGCGAACAATCAATTTCGTCACAACTCGGCGACACATGCCACGATTTAGCATTGTGATTTGTTGGTGGGCTACACTTACAATTAATGTATGTACGAGCACTATAATGATATAAAGTTCATAGCATTTCACTTGAGTGGAGGGCAGATTGAATTATTGTTGAGAGTGTACGCCTATCCAATACGGTCGCGATGGTAGTAGCTAATATCGTTCTAGTGGTTCTGGTCGGCTACGCATTTTTCAATTCAGCTACAAAACCATGTAGTAGATAGCAAGTTTATCAAATTAGAAGTAAAACTGATGAATTAAGAAAAGCAATGTGTTTTATTAGGATAGAAATATTTAATACGCGGTGATTTTTGCCTACCCCATAACGGAGCAGGCGTGCTCGTACCTATATTATACAATATGAAATAATTCAGATTCAGTCAGATTCAGGTTACCACTGATATTTACATTTTGGTTCTCAACACTTATTTAAAATAGAATCATTATTATTGGTCAATTTTACGTTTATTTTAACTAGACTTTAGCTCGTAGATTCTGAGACATTTTTATGTAACAAAAATAGACTAGTGTTTTGAAAGATTACATAAACAATTGATTTAATTATTGAAGTATTTATTGTTTAAACAGCAATAATCATAAAAAATGACTGATCTCGAAGTTACTTTTATTCGAGAAATATAAATTTGTGTAAAGATGTCCATGTTAGTATCTGTACCTATTATTTATATCATTAATATATAATTCCTTAATTTATAACGCTAACATTACAATATAAAATTGCAAAATAGTCAAGTTAAATTTACCTCATTTAGTGCAATACTGTTTTTCTATACAATGAGGTCTGTTTAGGAAATAAATGTACCTAATTCGTGAATGTCATAAATTTTAGAATAATATGAGATTTTTGTTTTGTACCTATATTATTACCTTAAACTCTCTTATACCAGATAAAACCTAAAATTATTCAATACATGAACGGAGATTTTCATATTCAAAAATACCTTAAATACTTCTCTGGTCACTAAGTCATTAAAATATCCCTACATTACACAGGGAATAGAGCATAGCGTGATATAACATTTTTGAATTTAAACTTTTGCTCAATCATTTTGTACAGAAATTTCCGTCATCAGTGTAATATCACGTCCCTTAAAATGTTGTGTATATTATGTGTTTCAGGAAATTACAATAATTTTTATGAAGGTAATATACACACTTATTAATACACTAAATTATTTCAACAAGTTGCTTATATTTTGTGTCGTACTTATATTCATTAGGTACATACTTTTATTTGCACGTTTTATTCACGATTCGTGCATTATGCAACAAAATATTGTGTACACCATTTCGTGTTTGGTAAAACCTTGACATGTTTATAAAATGACATTTTACACACTGGCCGCCTCGACTTAATACCGTGTTCGGCGTTAATGAATGTTTTTACCGCGTGATTATCAGATTATATTGTTATCTTATGTGTCGTAACAATGATCGCGACGCAACGTGCGAAATGTTCATAATTCGTGCGTAAACCCAAACAAACTGTGCCCATTAACGAGCCGATATCATGAAAACATCGATGCTACGACCACTCACAACTGAAACACATTTCGTCAGGAATTTTCACGGAGTACACGCAGCGGACAAAAACGGAATATCACAGAGCAGTGCAAGTAAAAACAATGCTCCAGTGGCACACTGCACTAGGAAACGACGGAGCGAGAAGAGAGAGCGTGGCCGGCCACGGAGTCCTGCGGGGGTCGAACGGCGGGGCTCTCGCCGAGCGCAGAACTCAGAGCGAGCGGTGCATCTCACACGTCTCCCGCATGATACGCGGCGATAGGAGCGGCGCGCGGCGGAGCGGCCCCGAGCGTCGCGACGGCCGGCGGACCGCGACTGGGGCCGCGGAGCGTCGCTGCGCGTCGCAGCCTAGCGCCTCGCGCGAGCAGGACGAATATACCGGCCCGCTCCCAACTTCGCCTACGATTCTAGCCCTTGAACCCTCCGTCTTAATTCCTATTTACTTTGTTCGCGCCCCGTCTCTTATGTTATTGTTCGCCCACCAAAGGGTTTTCACCCTGCGAAGCGTTCGCATCTTGAGCTGTTACGTAGACACGGATGGGGATGCTGTGCGGCCTTCCCTATGCTCGTTCTGACGTTATATCACTGTCGAATGTGTCTATGACTTGTTGTTTGACCGTGAAAGTATTTCGATCGTTCAAAACTTACCCTACAAACCTACAGCGCACGACGCACCCCCTCTGGAGATTTAACGCCACATAATAACAATAAACATTAACTTCCTTTCATGTCTATTGTCATAATGTAGCGTTATATTACACTGTACAAATTAGTTTAAAAGCTGGCAATGCGAGGTTTTATTAATACGTAGATATAAGTATAAAATACATTTGACCTTTTAGAGAGTACCAACTTTAGGAAGCACTGTTCTCCATGATCTAAAGAACTCGTACTTATAAACAACTTGGCGGAACTTTTATTTCTAAAGGAGTTAGTAACGAAGTTATTGGAAATTGTAAAAATTGCTTAAAGTGCTTACAAACATATTTTTTGTGAATTTTCAAACACAAAAAACAGGAGTTCTCGTTTACATACTCGATACTTACGGATATAAAAATAAAGCAACTAACGTAAGCAACTGTAACTAATGAACATCGAAGCAATTCTTGCAAAAATCTACTGAAAGTAAGTACTAAATTTCATGAAGCGTGTATTGAATGTGAATTAGAAAAATATTAAACATCAATTCAGTTAACTATTATTCAGTGATAAAGAAATTTGATTTATCTATAAACTCTTCAAAGACAACCACATGTTTGAGTGAGATCTAAGCTTATTATAAAGCAATTTTCTTCACACTATTGTGTACGAAGTATGCATAGACGATAAGATATTAGATGAATAGGAGTCGGAGATTCAAAAGGACTTATATTAGGACAATGCAATCTCTGCACTACATGTGACCTGTTGTATAGGAATAATAAGAGTTATCTGTAATAAAAAATCCACTTTGATATATTGGTCGACTGCATTGTTGGTTGTATGGCTACAAGCGCGACTGATCATAAAGAGGTTCTGGGTTCGATCCCCGGGTCAAGCAAAGTATTATTGGGTCTTTATAACTTAAAATTCTTAGTAGTAGCACAGAATCTGGGTTTACGTCCGGTTTACGGCAACAGGCTCACCGCCTGTCTCGTGGTGGGACGTACCTATATAATAACTTGAAAAAAGTGGCAATGTGCTGCTATGTTCCTTACTTACTTATTTGGGGAAATAGCAACATGATATTATGTTTTATTTATCAGTATTTTTTTAAAACTGTTGTCAGTGTTCACCCTTAGAACTAAGTACATAAGACGATGCAAATACTACTATCCTTGGTACCTCATAACTAAATCGAAATGTCAACTAAATATTAATATGTGGTTTAGATTGTTAGCGATACCAAGCGTAAGATGTTAATTTTCTGGTAGCATACCATAACTTTATTTATAACTTACAAAATCTCTATACTTCTTCGGCAACCTGATCCCAACCATTATTTTGCAAAAAAAAATTATTTAGTACTATTATAATAATTTTTTCACATGATACCTATGTACCTATATGTTAAATATTAACGCTTTATGTTTATCTCCAATATCTCCAACTTCCTGCACGTGCTCACAAGTCTGGCAACACTGCGGCAGTGCATCAAAAGGTGCAGGGAAACGAGCCACTTATCACGACGGCAATTTGCGCGCCAAATCGATCACTATTTTTAACTAAGATCAGCTCTCGGCGTGTTTTCATCCCGCTAAGGTGATGCCAAAAACGATTTAGGAAGCATTGACTCGACTGATGTCACATCTGATATTTATAACCGTTGAGGTAGAAAATTGATACAGTCGGTATGTATATTAATTAATCCAATCTTGTAAAAACTAAGTTGCAATACTTTACCTGTTATGAGAATTTTTAAACACTATCCGCTTTAATTTCACTGTAATGATATTTAAATTTACAAAATAGAATAGATAAAAATGTAGCAACAGTAACTCATTACATAAATTATATGTAAGTATATAATGAAATTTTCGGTAAGCGACAATCAAGCTGGATTCATAATCCAGAACTTCAAGAGAACCACACAACAGATAGTCGTCAACACTTACGAAAATTGTTATTGAGATGTCTAAGAGTAACGACAACCAAACCATTAATGCTAAATTAAGAACTCAACATAGACTATCACAAATTATAAACTGACTATTCGACTCCTTTCAGTACACAGGTATAATGCAGAGTGAAAGAGACAGTAGACCACAGATGGCTTTTTGAAATAAGACTTCTTATGGAACAGAGTCTTTCATAATGTATTTTGTGAAAAGGAAAACGTCTTGCTGAATAAAACGCACACATACGTATATTGTTTTATAAACAAATATACATACACAGGGTATTCCGTAGCCTGTTGCAGTAGTACATTAATGATACAAAAAACAGAAAAGCAATTGTTATTCACCGTGTCCTTAGGTGCTAATCTGATCTATAGACATGGGGAGCAAATTTATATCCATTTTTAAGGCGCCATTAACTTTCGTCGTCTGACATTAAATCACATTAACTCACGTCATTATGATACAAATTAGCATATTCGACGCTTTTCGGTTCCTAACGACGGCATAAATTTTTACAGTTGCTCTCTAAGCTTAAATATATATTCAAATAAAATATCATAGACCTATTTTCATTGTGTGAGGAAACCCGCACGCAATAAAGGAACGTTAAAAATGTTGATAATTGATTTGTTGATGATTGATTGTGATTGATTTGTTGATGATGATGATGATTGTTGATGATTTTGATTTCTTATAAATGTTTCTGTTAATGTTTCGCAACGAGCATAATTACGTACCTACATAGAGAAAATATGTAATAATGCGTTATCAATTTAGTTATATCGAGTTACTAAATTTATATTCGGCATATTTAGCACGCGGTTCTCTTTACATATCCCGTAACAGACACGGCGTGACGATATGATAGTAATAATAATAAAGATAAACTTAATGAATTCCTTACAGTACATCGCACGTAACAGTTAAACGCATGCAAATGTCAATTTAGAGATGAAAGCCCATTCGTACGGGTTAAGGTCGGAGTAATTCGTTTAAATCTGGACGAATCTAGACAAGGCCGGATCAGTCGAGAGATAGCTCGTCCAGAGCGCACCCTTGTAATTGGGTCGAACAAATGAATATTGATATGGTTGTTTTGTGTTATGAAGAGGAAAAAATGTAAACATAATACTCAGTAGTCATTTGCACTGTGTTCATCGCCCTATTCAGTCCGTGTAACAAAACAACTGAAACGTAAGAGTACTACACATCAGACGTAATGTTATGTTATGTTCATACTTAGTATGTTAATAACGAGGGGAAACATTGTGAGGAAACCGGAAAGCTTAGAGTTCTCTGTTATGTTTCAGTAAAGCTGGTAAACTCTGCCATCCGGCACTTGATCAGCGTGGCAGACTATCGCCCTAACCCTCCTCAGTCTGAGAGGAGACACGTGTCCAACACTGGAATGCTAAAAGAGATGATGATGAAGAATACTTATTATGTATCTGATCGTCACAAAACAAACAATTAACTATAAATAAGACCTTACTTAATATATATACATATGTATATAGTCAATAACCTTGGAGTACCTTTAAATAATAGGATACTGTCACTAAATATCATTACATTAGCTCTTTTAAACGCGACTTAGGTACGTTTTTTCTGTAAAAAATCACAACGCACCTAGTAAACAGTAACGAAATTTTCATCAACAAGTATCCATAACTCAAATCAGTTTTATAACAAATTATGATGTCTTTCAAAGTTAATCCAATAGAAATATTTTATGAACACGTGCATACATTCATTTACTCTTCACATAATCGTTGGCTTTACCGGATGTCGGCACTTTGTGAATCATATATTATAAAGGAGAATAGGGTTACTGCGGCGTACAGAAATCTTTCCCATAACCACACTTGTAAATCTTTTAATACTTATTAGACTTATTATATCGCTACTCTTCCTACCTTACTGGGGAGGTAAAAAGCATCGAATACCAAATATACTCGTATTTTATCTTACAGAACAGTGCTTCTTGCACATGCGTCTTTTAAATAGTTTAAAATCATGTTTTTTAATATTAAGAAAAATGATTTAATTATTTTCTTTTCAATATACATATATTTTTTGGTTGGGTACTATTTAATTTATCAAATTTACATTTTCTCGTAGAAAGTCCTAGTAGTGACTCGGAGTCTGGATCAGTGTCCCCCTAATAATTGATTTCCCCCTAATAATTTTCCCCTAATAAAAAACAATGCGACTTATTCCATTCACAAGGTAACAACTCGTGGATTTTCGCCACTCGCTTTCTTTGAAGCGGGAGGCGCGTCACAAATCATTAACAGACAGCTAGTGGCGCAAATAGTACGGTATTCGACACACTCAATTACGACGTTGCAAGCTCATAGATATATCTGTCAAGTATCACATGACTTGAAATTACTACTCATTGTATTACAACACCTACTCTAAACTATTATTATTACTATCATGCTAGGTTTCTTACGGGATAGACAGAAAGCACCAAGTGTCAAATGTCCCTCTCCTTACAGATCTGATATGCTTCTGCATTTTTAATACTCACTTCATACGCGTACGTCATCGTCTGAGATTTATGACGCCTTCGTCAAATAGTATCTGACATATTTAGATGTATACCTACTAAATAAATAGTAGACATACAATCCAGTTTTACGACGCTGAATAATTGTCGCTAATAAAAAAATATTAATTATAATCACTCAATGCCAATGTAATTATAAAAAAATATATATATAAACGACACTCAATTAATATTTCGTTTAAACAATTTAGCTATACCCTCAGCTTTTCATACAAAACCACTGCCAGCCACTTTTCGTATATCATCACTCCATTCAGTTAAAGAGCGTCCTACCGATCCTACGCCACATATATCCAATGCTAGAGATGCAGAAAAATTCGATAAGCAGTACAAGTTACATTAAGTCTATACGAAAGATGTAATATTAATGTGGAATGATGAAAGGGTGGATTTTTTTTATATAAGTATTTTTAAATATTTATTATCACGTAGTTAAGTCTTTAATGTCGAGGCGAAAACAATAATGAAACACAAATATTTTATAAATCGTATATATTGTATACAGTATCATATATTAGCATTGAGAAAGGCTAAGTATAAAATTTTCCCGAGACGAAAGACGACCTTTGATTCTAGCTCAATGCAATTACGGTTATCACTCATACAATCGGATGAAATTGGACGGAGCGACGTCTTTACATTAGTAACCGTAATCATAAGATATACGCAGATGAAAAGATATTCAGTATATTTTTTTTATATCTCAGCCTAGTACCATTTACATTATTTGTATTTCGTATATAAAATATTATGTAGTATTGGAAATATATCTAGTATGTATATTCTCTTCAAAGTTTCTTTGACTTCTATTCAGATTTCTTTATAGTTTATGGAGCGATTGAGTTCCATGTTTTAATAGGTCTACATGTCATGATTTCGGCGTAAATAATCTAGTTTTACTAATTATGGACTAAGCATATACCACTACAAAATACCACTTCCATATAGCCGATATCTGAGCGTATTTATTGAAAAAAAACTGCTTAACCGAATATAGTATTGTGACAAACATTAATAATACTAGCCACACTTTTTAAATGCTTCTTCTGACGATGTATTTTTCCCGCAATTGCCGGACATATGGAACCGTCTCTACCAAGTTCTTTCAGTGCATTTCTTCAAAAACTTAACATTTTAACATTTCAGCAAATCACTAAAAGCCAACCGATGGCTTTAACCGTTCTCGTTATAAAGTTAAACTCGTGTCCAATAGTGGCACAATAAAACGTTGATGATGAAGATAATTACGATGAGTATAGTATAATTTATAAAATTTTGAATAGTATGACATTGATTGACGGTTGTTTGATTTGGTATTTGACTATAGTACAGATAATTTTAACATTAGATATGTTAAACAAAACACTACTGTTGTTTATTTGACTGCCAGTTCTACATAGAAAGCCTAAAATCGTTAAAATCGGATGTATAACGTAATATGTCTCTAAATGTGAACAAAACTCCATAATATTGTTAAATAGTTCACGTGCTACACAAATGGTTACAAGTTCATTAGTAATTCGTCGTGACAAATGCCTCGTAACTAGTTTTCAGTTAATAAAAAATGACTAAACGACAGGCGAATAATACAGCCTCAACGCGTAACGTAAACACGACAGCAGTGACAAATTGGGCTTTACAATTCCACACTAACTTGCCATGTAAATCTATCGTGTCATGTACACAATCAGTTATATACTAAATAATTGATGACATATATTTTGTACAGCAGGCAGAAATCAACTTGACACTTGGGAGAAATACGCTTCCTCTCCCGCGAGGTGTCTAGCTAATTTCTACGAATTATAGTATGAATTACCGTTTAGTTCTAAGCTTCAACTAAATTGAACAACAAATGGCGTTGCATCTTACAAAATTGTATTTAAAAAATCACTCGATTTTGTATGTTTCTGCATATGAAATGATTTTAAAGACAAAAAGGTGACTAACTTAGGCCCGCTTTTCAAATAGTCATGTTAATTTAGCTAGATTTCAAAATACTTTAGAGTCATATGTCACGACAGAAGACATTTAAAATATGTCGACATATTAAATGTCAAGAGAAATGAATACTAAATTTAAAAGACAACACAACAGCAGAAAATGTAACTACAAATAACTAACATTTCATTTACATTTATGGTCTATTCCCACCCACATACGTTGATTACATGAAACAGCAGGAACCTCTGTTCGTGAGGTAATATCATTGACCTTATAAACTTTTTTAGAGAAAAATATTCATAATGTGATATCAAACAAAAAAAATATTTAACATTTTAAAACCTCTTTAAAGTAACCTAAATAACAACTAAAACTTAATATTCGCCTTATCTTTCCTGTAAGCGCGAACCGTCGCTGGGTTTAGAGGTACCTACAAATTATAATAATCGTTAAAACGGTCCTGTCCGTCAGCATTACGCAAGGTAAATTGCGCCCAAGATAAGGATCTTTCTCCACTAAGCCGTATTATTACTAAACATTCATCAACTGAATGAACTGAATTAAAATTGTAGACCTGATGTCGTTGGAGATAGCAAACTTTTATAAGTAAAGCAATCACTGGCAAGGTAAGCTCTTGGATAGTTGACAGTAGTTACAGGTATTTTTATCCTTTCAACTGTCACTATCAGTTACAGTCATTACAAAAAAATCATTTCGGAAGCCTGAAGATTTCCTACAAATAGCTTCATCAAACCGTTAGTCGTTTTACAGTTGGATAAGATTCACCTCCCAGAATAAGAATCAATTTCTTTATGATGTGTTTCTTCACCGTCTCACATACGAAATACTCCACACAGTATAGAGTATATCATACATGAGGGGTACCTATATGGTAAAGGTCAGATGCTCTGACGAACTGAAGAAGACAGCGCGAAATTGCTGGATTCGAAAGAACCGGAAGGAGTGGCGCCGATTAAGGGAGGCCTATTGCAGTGGACATCTAAAGGCAGACGATGATGGTGGTGATAGGTATATTCCCGGATCAAACTAATTACAGAATTATCAACGACTAAACTAAATGTTATAAAATATGACACGCAGTAGCAAAAAAAATAGCGCTTAAGTCTTACGTATTGAAAAGAAATGTTTTCATATATTATTCGTCAACAAAATGTCTCCACTATGGAACCCATAATTTTAGAAGCACTTTCTATTGTGCTATTAATACTATGAGTGACATTTTGATGATATTAAGCGACGTGTTATGTGTTAAATCGCTTATTATACCTACGCAAATTTCGAAGTACATACTCGTAAATAGAATATTTACATAAGGTATCGTTTAGGATATAACTGTCGCACGTGCGTGCTGATACATCACATAAATAATCTCTTGATACGTTTTACATTACGTATATTATGTACGTTCATTTTCGCGCGCCGACATTTTATTGCTTACCTACATCACGTGTGAAGTGTAGGCAATAATTCTTTACCGTCCTTGTTTGGATGTAATAAATGGCAATAATACTTTCAGCTCAGCGCTACTACATTGAAAAGCTATAAACTAAGCATTTGTACTCTAAAACACTATCAGTTTTCAGTAAGACTTTTTTATTTTATAGTTTTACTGACGGTTTTCGTGATACAAGGTATACATATATACCTCTGAACATTCGGTTTTTATTTATTATTAAAAAATATTGTACCTGTGTAGATTTGAGTAATCCAAACTGGAAAAAAATATATAGAAATAACCCTGACACTTTTTATACAAATGCTCAAAAATGGAGTATTATTTTAAAACACTTTATTACTTTAAAGTACTGCTAAAATTGTTAACTACTATACAACCTTAAGTATGTTATTTAAAATGTATTACATATTCATAAACAACATGATGTGGTGTCAAACATCAAAGTGAGCTCAATATAATTCTAAAAAAATTACATTAGGCCCTTTTTACACAAAACAAACGTAATAACGTATAATAATAACTTCGGAGTTCGTCTGACGTTTGGGAATATTAATTTTAAATTGCTAATTTTGGTTTGAAGTAGGACGTACAATGATGTCGCTGGATTACAGATAAGAATTAAATTAAAACGAGCGACATTTTATAAATTATGATCTGATGAAGTTAATAATATTAAATTAAAAACTAGATAATAAGTCCTAATAATACTTCATTATTCTTGTAATAATCGTGGGTATCTACATACTGATTATTGAATTAGGTATCGGCTTAACTGAAGTATGTTTTTTTCGGAATAGCCAGATTACCGTAATACAAATCCGCTTATAACGCATTACATAACTTCCTATCATCTATACTTACAAATATTAAAAAGAAGCGACATCAAGCTAGGTAAACATTTAGACTAACGCTTGTATCCTCCTTGATATTCACACGTCTTGGTTCTACATAAAGTTTAAAAAGACCTATTTAATATTTAATTTATATACAAAAAGACAGAATCTGAGAGATTCGCTTTAATGCATTATTAAAGTATTAAGATTATCAAAACATGACGTCGGTATACGAGTACTATGTATATTAAATTTAATACTAACTTCGTTCAAATTACAACGGCAAAGGGGACACCGTACAAAACGTATGTATATTGAATTTCGTATTTAGCCTTTGCCGAAACACATCAATAGAATATTCTTGCCTGCATTGAATGTTAATACAAACTCTGTAAATTAACTCTACAAGAGATGGATTTCATGTTATGTTTATCAAAATGGCACTCACTTGAATTAATAGAACACGATATTGTTTCTCAGATTTTAAATTTATTTTCCCAATTACGTGTACACTGCTGGAGATGTACGAGTACTTACCTAACGTAACGTGCTCCATCGAACCATTTCTTCGGTTTGCCGGATTTTCTCGTAACTAAACAACTATAGCCTAACTTATGGTATTGTAACATACTGTTATTTTATCATTCTAATTACTAAAATTGTACAGGTTACACAGCAAAAAATTTTAAGAACTTTTTTTTCTAAATACTATTCACGGATGCTGTACGTGAGATTGTTGCAATATTCAATACTCATAGTCACCTATTCACCTATATCAAATACTCGTAGACACCTATTTATTGCCATATTCTAGTTGTCGTATGGATCAGTAACTATAACACATTAACTAAATAATACCCTATCATTGGGATATCTTGAAAACAAGGAAAATAGCAACTAAATACAGTCGAAAACCAACATAGAAACTGTATACCAAATGACCGCAGAGCATACAGCTCTGTAAGGTTTTTTAAGCGTTGTCAGCACACTGGACTGTCTGGGCTGACGACGCTAAAAAACTGACGACTACCAACAAAGTAATGAGACCTTAGTCTGTTATAAACCTAAATATTCTAAACTTCGTACCAAAAACTGGAATAATTTTATTTATTTTTTAATTTGTAGTCTTCTGTGACTTGCCGTTTTCTCCGTCATGTGTAAAAGGACATACCTGTAACAATAAAAATGTGTATAAAAATTGCGTGCAGATTTTAAAACATAGCACGATTGAACAGGTTAAAAACATTTTAATAAGGATATAATACATTTGCATTTAATCTCCTATCATTTAAAAACAACAATATTTTTACTATTTGAAAAGGTTAATTGTATCATCAGACGCCGAATTTCTATGTATAATAAAACAGAAAAAGCGTGTCAACTCTGAAGGATATTTGGCACTACGTACTCATTACCTACCCCATAAATAATCTAAGGTAAATAATAAATAAATAATAATAATCGACCCATTTGTCATTCCACTGTTGGAATATGGGTCTCCTCTCATATTGAGAGAGTCAAG